>JANVCG010081001.1:0-16396 GCA_025505365.1 Haliclystus inabai
TTTTCCCAGCTTGATTAAAGTCCAACAGCTCAGATTGATTAGAGCTGTATTCCAGTTTACATACCCAGTATATATTCCATTTGGGTTTCACTCCGTGGATTCCGTCACGCTCCGTGAAAGCTTGAGCTTTCGCAATGTACCATGGGAAAAGGCTTACGCCAACAACAGGCAACAACATTGGAAAGTGATCCGTTTTCTGGGATTTATTTGTAGATGTCACTTTGGGCATGAAATATATCCAAGTACGTAGCTTGATATAGCGAAAATTGAAGTTTTACTGACTCATGTCGCAGGAAGAATAAAATGGGTATTTTAAACCTTCCGTCTGAGCTCGCCTCAGTTGTTATTGCAGCTGGAGAAGATGGCATTATCACAGATCCAGAAATTGAATAGTGAGTCAATTGCATTTCATATTATCATCTGTTATTTGAAATCTTTTTACATGTTTCTCTATCATGCTGTAATTTGCTGTATCATAGGATTTTAATTTTACACTCTGCTGTATTGGATAGAATCAATCATGAAAAGCAGCTCTAAAATTGAACATCATGTTAATTAAGTCAATAATTATGTCTAGCCATGTTTTGATTTCTTTTGCATCCCTGGCCTCTAATCGTTTCATATCCAAGTTACATCATTTGAAAATTCTGAAACTAGCATATTTATTAAAGTTTATTAATGACATTTTCAAATTGTTTATAGTATCCATTTATAAATAGCAGCTTTGTATTTTGTAAACCTATACTCAGTAGGCCTATAGTTAAGATTGGGTATGAAATCAAAGTGGGATGGGATCCGATTCTGCTCGCAATTGCAGTTACTGTTGCATCATTTTTCTCAAAATTGCAAGTTCTTAAAGAAATAAAGAATAAAATCAAGCAGCTTTTCTATTTTGGAAATGGAAACCTCTTTTTCAGCTATGATAAAATCACAGAGATAACATGATTTTTTGTTGTAACAGGTTCATTCACAGTTTGTGGTGTTGCTAGAACATTTTGCCTCCATTCACAAAACAATTCTTAAAAAATTGTGAGACGTGCATTGTTTTCATGATTGAAAATTAGTTTGGAAATCTTTGAGTTGTAGGCTATTGTGTTTCACAGCTGATACCCACGCTGCATTTTATATACCATGCAGGAAGGATCTTCTTGGTCAATGATTTGTTACAACTGCACAAAATATGTTTTATTGTGCTATGTTTTGCAGAATTAGTAACAAAGTTTTTCATTTCCCAACTTCCCATCTGCGCACAATTTCTTTCAAATCCTAGCAAAATGCAAAAAAGGCACTCTTGGCTGATTTGCACATTTGAACCAGACAGCTCAATCTTTCCATTGCAGAAAGCTACAGTATGTGATTGCGCTCTATTTGTGTAAACCCAATTTAAATATATTTTGTAGGGTCATCCTGCCAAAGTAGGCTTGTATGATTTGTATCCCAACAACCATGTTGACAACTTGTCACAAACTTGAAGTTTTGTCACGATACCCTGATAGAGTTTAAAATGACCAGCACATGCTGTATTCTTTGGAAATGATGACCCTCTATTCCAGAAATGTCTTTGTTATCAATCAGACGGACAATAGAGGACAAGCTATTTCTTGAAATTGAATTTGAAAGAAGCTATAAATTTGAAAGATTTTAAAAAGACTGCTAGTGCTTCTAGACTTATTAACAAAAATTCAAACACTCCTTAAAATATGACATTCTAAAATAGGAGTGGAACAGTTAACTGGTTAACCAGTTAACTTTTCACCTTTCAGTTTTCATATAACTTCTGAAATCATAAACAAAATGCTGAAACAATGAACGTCCAAGAAAATAATCAATTCTTTAAAATTTTGGCATTTTGAGGACAACAATTGTAAAACAAGATTTAGCATTCAAGATTTAAAATCAAAAATTCAACATACGCAACGGTTTGTGTGTGTGTTTGCATGCTTAAGTCATTAGAATAAGTGTTGCACATGACATTTATACTTTGGTATCAATTAATTCTCTAGTGGCTGGTATAGTGACCTTAGGGAGGTTGAAGATCAGCTGAATGCTAATGCACTTGGAAACGAAAGTAGACGCTCATACAGACAAAGACGTCAGCCCAAGACTCAAACAACCAACAAAGCATACAAGTTGCATGAATGGAAACGTGGAAATGGTGTCAGACAGAAGAGGAGGATTGATCACTGTAGGTTTTGTTCAGTAACCTTTAGGGGAGATTGCAGGAAGGGACTCTGGTTAGACCAATCAAAAATTGCATTTTTCTGTAGGTTCAAGGCAAGCATAGAAGATTCATTATCCTAACATTGCAGTCATTGGCACTGAGTGATAAAGAGGAGTTATAGTTTGAAAATAATTAACCATTGTGCGCTTCTGTGTTAACGACCTGTCTAAGAAGATGAAGAAACTTGTCGGTTCACAACATTGATCTTTGGTAGCCTACGATTTGTAACCCGTGATGTCATAAAACTTCCTAATCAAATTCTTTGTCCAAATTGTCTTTGTTTGCTTTAGCATTTCAGTAAAATATGCAACTTGATTAAGCTTTACATACGGACAAAAAACCAAGTTAACAATAAAGTTTATCCAAAGGAAGTTGAAAAAACGAGATTGCTTCAATTTCAAGCTAGTTAGCTTATAGGTTAATCTTACACCGTTGAGCATACATCGGCTATCACAATATTATTCACAAATATGTAGCACCCTTTTTTGCTGCAAAACATCTTATCAAACCTTAAAATGTTTTCTTTTATGTCAGTGTCATCGGTCATAACACTTCTTGGAGACATGACAATTGAAGATACAGTAGATGACGATGTGTTCGATAATGGAATGTCTGTATGGGGAAAATTGTTGGATGACCCTTCTAAAATGAAGGTAACATTTAAAGTTATTTGAGCCTACTTTGTTTAGAAATTTTATGCAGATATTATTATCATCTTCTCCATTTATGCTGGAAATGAAATTTTACAATAAGAAAATCATTGCTTGAATCTCACCTAGTTCTCAACTGTGTTGGGTTCCCAAGTTTTTCCTGTTTCACAAAAAGCAGCAATGATCAAATAAAAGGAAAATTTCTCACAATTCCAACAGTCAAGATATTATTTTCTAGGGTTAATAGAAAGATTTGTTAAAATTACAGTAAATCAGCTTCCATTAACTCTAAATTATGAGTAAACCTGGATTAAATTTGACGTTTTGCAATATAAATTCTATTTTCAAATTATAGTGCCCACGACTACCATTCATAGTGGTCCTAATATGTTCAGGCCTAATGACTCATCACTTTTCAGAGAAATACTCAAGTGTAGCCTGACATGAATGAAACTTGATTTGATGGATAAACAATTGCATTATTGATCATTTAGCTAAAATTAATCATTTGACTCCTTTCAGATTTGGAACGACTTTATGTTACTATCAGAGGATAAACAACAAGAGATATTAAGTAGTCAAAATAAACAAAAGAACTATCAAAATAAACAACAAAAGAATGAATTACGAAGCAAAAAATAGTATTTTCTTTGTTTTATTATAAATTTTTTCAATTCTCAACATCATGATATCTCGAAAGAAGATGTTACTTGATTTTGAATCAATTATTTAGAACTATCCCGTTATAAGGGAATTTTAGTCAAATGTCAGTAAAGTGGCCTGCTCACAGACTCCACTGAAATTAAAACTCGGTGAAACAGTAGAGTCTGCTAGACGGCAGCCAAAACCTTGTTTTGGCAAATTCAAAGAGGGGCGTAGAAATGTATGAAAACGTTTGTCTTTCCAAGCTTGCGATTGGATGCCAAGGTTTTCTGGTGACAAATCACAGCCCAGAAAAGACAATTGTCAAGAATGGACGGCAATAGCTGTGACCAATTGTCACATCCTCTTTGAATTTGCTTTAACAAGGTTTTGGCCGCTGTTCAGCAGACTCTACTGTTTCACCCAGTTTCGATTTCAGGAGAGTCTGCGAGCAGGCTACAGTAAAGTGACTTCATGACATAATCTACTAAAGATGATGCAATGACCTTAGGCTTTGTTACCTGAATCTACAAAGCATTGCTTTGACGAAGTAATTTCATATTGTAATTTCCAAAAAATTATATATGTTATTGTAACAAAAACGATATCTTTTGTTTCATCTATGTTTCAATTCCCTCACTGGAGTACTGTTTGTTAGTGACAGGAACAGAATCTGGTCATAAACTAGACACATGACCACCTTGTCATACATAACAAATGAACCCACTCCAATAAAATAGCTGAATAATTACCCCATTATGGTAAACTGATAAATCCTCATAAAAATAATTTTTAATGGTTTATCTGAAGAGTCTATCCACAAAATACATCCTTACTTCTAAGCCTATAGAGGTTAGGTGTAAGAAAGGTAAAGTCTTGAATAATGCATGAATGTGTGTATAGGGGTGGGACAGTTGACCGGTTAGCCAGTTAACTGATCCTTATGGTCAGAATCGGTTAATTTTTCCCCTTTCAGTTAACTTTTTTGAGGAAAAAAATTTGGCACAACAGGCTTCAGTATTCAAAATTTAAAATAAGTACATCAACAAATGCGAAGGTGTTTTGCGTGTTTTTGCATGCTAAAGTGACTAGCGGTATTGTTCAACAGTTAAGTGATTGCAAAAAAGTTACCTCCGTCCCACCCATATGTATGTATGTAATGTATGTGTGTACATTCATTATCTCTGCATTCATTAGTAGCAACATTATTAAGTAGAACAATTCAAATGGATAAACAGAAAAACCTTATCAGCTAAGTGGTCACCTATCACGTTACCAGCACAGGGGTCACTAACAAGTGTATAGCTAAGCTTTTGACTTATTGATGATTGCGTCATAAATACAATTTCAATGTAAAATGACCAGAATTGATTGTTAAAAAATTCCTCTAATAAAAGTGTACGCTTAAATATTATATTATGTGTATTATGTACATTCATTAAATAATAAACATATACAAAAGTGATGTATGTGATGTGACAACTCTAAATATAACAGGATGTTTGAATAATGAAATTGCTCTTCAAAAACAACATATTGTTATATTGATATTATATATTATACTATAAGAAATGTTAATTACATAGACTTCCTTTGATTAAATTAATTCTTGCCATCCTTTACCATCTGAATCGTAAGACGGTATGATTCTACCTTTTTGAAATGGTATAAACCACATACAAGCAAAGCCTGTGCCAAATGTACGTTGAAATTGAGTAAACCAAGATGGCCGTAAGGGATTCTTCATTCTATGGTGAGAAAGAGCACATTCAAATTCTACACATATATACAGTGGAACCTGTATATAACAGCCAGTTATGAGAGGTAGATAAGATGACCACTACATGCAGGTGACCTTGAAAAATAAGGTTGATCCAATGGAAGATACTATTTTGGATAATACAAGAGTGACCACTGTAGACAGGTGGCCGTTTCACTGAGGTGATTGGTTTGACAGTAATAACATTCTATACATTCATGCTTATGGGGTTGCTTCCAAAAAGTCAATTATTTTGTAGTAAGGATAATTCACCAAATTTTATATTACTTCGTTTGTGTCAATATTTGAAATTGCAAAATGTCACATAAATTTTCATACTAAATCACTTTTATAATCAACCTTACTGTTGAATTCAGCTGAATCAAAAATCATCATTTCTACAAACAGATACCCTTTTATACCAATGCACACTATACAAATAACAGCATAAAAATCATTTTATTTGTTGTATTTACAACCGAAGCACTCATCTATGGATTCACTATCATGTACCAAGCCATCTACGTTTATGTGAATATTTGATGGCAATTTAATATGTAGATTACAGTATACTATTGTTTGCATTACATAGAGTGATCCCTTGCAGCTATTGCATTCAACTAGTATTGAAAAGTAATGATCGGTTGATAATGTATTACAATTCAAGTAATTTAAAAACAAACAAAAGGCACTTGAATTTATTTGGATTGACCCAGAAACTTGTTGTTCCTCTTTGGTGGATTTGATGTTGTCTACATGGTTTGGATTTCAACAGATTTCGTGTCTATGATCAATGTTCTACAATTTATACTTGATACTAGCCTAAATCATAATTTGCCAAGATATGAAAATATCTTGAATGGCTTTTGTTTTATATGTATTGTTAGTTACAACAAATAGCTGCAAAACAATATCATTAATTGTACTCACCCAATCTTGATGGCTGCTTTATTTTTGAAAAGTTCAATAGTTGTTACATCCTAGCATATGTTGAACAGGAAGATAGAATCGAGATTTAATATTGTTCATTGTATGAAGAAACATACTAATCAACTACTGATTACATGCACAGTAATAGTGACATTCACATGATCTTTATACTGCTAGTGAAATTTAGAAATACTGTTATTACTTTTGGGGCTAATTACATATCACTATTTTGAGGAGGCAAGATTTCATTATGTATAACTGTTTTTTGTCAAAACCTTATCTTATCCTTACTAACATAGATTTTTCACATTCGAGTAAACAGAGTTTCAAAATGTTAAGTCTGCTTGCAGACTTTTGGTAAAATCATACAAAGCAAAAAACTAGAATCTGCTGAGTTATAGCCAAAGGCTTGTTATGTGGATTTAACAGAGGGCATATTAATTGTTTAGGACTATCAGCTATTGTTTCTCTAGGGATGTGATTCAACTTTTTCTGTGATCAATTACAGGTCTGAAGAAATTAAAATTGAAATTTGGAAATCAATTTCACTATTTCAGTAATGGGCAAGCTAATTACAAAATTGTCATGATAATTTAATCGTTTTAAATTCAGGGCACATTTTTCAAATACTCTGCCAATTTTCAGTGTAATCCTAAGTAACAGCCTTCGCTGTGAATTGTTCTTTATCTTACTATATAGTTGCATTGAAAAACTGAAAACTGGAATACTCCTATGCAAAGTTAGCGATTGCATGCCCCAAATGGGTGATGATAGTCATACTGATTCAAGTCTACTTACAGATATAATAAGAAGAAGACGATCAGCTGTTAACATAGCTGTGAATCCACCAAACATTGTTGTCACAATACCCATACAAAGAGCTTGCAATCTTAGATCATAATAAACCTAAAATAAAGGGTAAATAATAAAATGAAATTGGGTCATCAAACTATTGCTCCCATGTTAGGTTGGCTTTATACGCGGGGAAATTATTGTACATATCGTCAAAGATACTTCAATACTTATTGAAAACGATGATATTTGATATGAGATGACTGGAGTATGACACTAAGCATGGCATTACTAACTTTTATTTACAAATGTATAGTACTGTGTAGGGTGATAAATAACGAGCTCCCTTTAAGATAGCAATTTAATTTTTCCATTGAAAAAGTATTCACAGATGTTGCACAATCAACACACATTATTATTAACAATACTATCCACGCTTTGTTCAGTGATTTTTCAGGCACAAATTTCACAAGTCAGTATCCCTGAAACAATAGATTTTAGAGAAGAGAAAATGCTGCATTGCTATGACACAAAGGAGAAAAAAGATCATGTGTAATAGAAACAATGAAAATTTATAAGGAAATATATGTAACACTAAAACCCGAGGCAACTCATATCTGCTGATTAAACTCAATCTTTAGAGACAAAACGAATCTGATGTGGTAAAACCTTATCAACTCAAATAATCAACACACCTCTTTGCACTTGTCACATGATGGCAGCCATTTAAATATAAAGAAAGCACACAAGACGAAGTCTATCAATGATTGCAATGCTGCATAAAAGACAAGCCGTAGAAATATACCATTATTTTCTTCTCCAACACAATTGTTGATCCTATAAAAAAAACACACATAGCCTAATCAGTTTCCATACTACAGTGTAACTAGCTATTAACATAGTTGTTGACATGATATTGACATGGTCCCAGCAGGCATCTGATGACATTTCATTTCTGATGGTCACCTGATATAAAATAAATCATACATTTTCTTGAATCGTTTTCTACAATAAAGTTGGGTTGCGGTTTCACAAACTAGATAACATAAATCTAGAGGCAGCAATGCATAAGATAACAGACAGTCTTTGGAGGGATGATCAAACTTCATGGTTCAAAGTTATCTTATTTACTTGACTCAGTAAAAGCTTCAAAAGGGAAATTATTTTGATGAGACATATTTTAATCCTTGCAAAGAGAACACCAAGCTTACAGATTAAGAGGTCTTATTCATTTTAACGTTTGCCTTACCATCGACAATGATGATCCATTTTACGTACACACCGTGAACATCTTGAACAATGATGAGAGCGTGGAGGACGATACATTTGACATTGATCACAAAATTCCCAACCTAAAATACCTACAAGATAGGGACTCAATTTAACGTCTTACGTCATTATAAATCATTATCAGAAATAACACTTTAATTTCTCATGCATAAGGATAGTGATTGATACAACTTATTAGTGGAGGATGATTCTTATGAAAAAATAGTGTCACCTTTCAAAATATGTTTGAAAATCAAAGGCTGATTTGGTCTATACAAACCTTGGAATACAAAAAATTGTATCACAATTGGTAGCAAGCAAGGTAATTGATTTATAACACTTGAATTCAAGAATAATATCTGAACGATACATCTACAGTAGTCCTATTATAAAACCGTTAGCAATGTGTAACCTGCTCTGCAGTGTGTAGGCCTACAATTAAAGAATTTGCGTTTGTAGTAGCTAAAGCAATCAAAAATGTAAAGTATCATTTATGTTAAAATTGAAATTTAACAGCTTCCAAAATAAAATGTAAGAATATATGTGAATTCCAACAACAACAAAAAAGCTATTTATTTTGAAGTGAAGATGCAATTACAAAAGCACAAAGCAGTGCGACATGTCTCAGAAGAGTGATCATGAGAAGCCAAACAGAATCAAAGTGTGAAAACATATTTTTTCACCATGTTGACACTACCAATCTATGCATGGAACGCTTTTTCTAAATTTGATGGTTTAGAGCTAGTTTGACATTTTAATCATTTTAAAGTAATTCAGATTTGATTTGAAGGTAATTCAAACATGCCAAATTAACAACAAAATTTCAATTCCATAATATTCATTTTTAAACAAATTACAATTTAAGAAATTGAATCGATACGGTACAGGTGATGGGAAACTCAGTAATAAAGGATGTAAGGCATTCTATTGATACATAAGGTGCAAGAAGCCAAAGGCTAAAAATTTGTCAGTTATCGCTTTCTTTTTCAATGCAAATTGCTTCTGTCTCCCTATGACCTGCTTGCTTGCTTGTGTTGACATTGTACAGCTCATTCACTAAAACCATTCTTTCATTGTATATTTTTTACTGTATTACCTGCGCTACTGACGATGTGTAACTTTCCAGCATCAGATGAAATGGCTTGAACAACAGATAGAATTGTACACAATGCAAGTATAAAATGACCTATCAATAAAAAATTCAAAAATGCATGATATTAAAAATCAATTGAAAGTCACAAAATCTATCACCATCAACTATACAATCCTTTGCAATCTTCTGGTATCTTTAGTCACACTCTTGACCGGTTTCAGATACAACCCCCTCACAAGCATGCTAATTAATCAGTCGGTTATCATTTAGTTCTGGATGGAGTCACACAAACAAAAAATATGTCATACAAGATATCATTAAAGGTATCTGATATCGAAATACCTACTGACTTGAACAAAAAAGGATTGTAAACTGTTTTGAAATAGCAAAATTAACCAAAAAAATTTGAACATCAATCAACATTTAGGCTACACTTGAATACTTAACAACATGTAGCACATATAGCTGAACAAAATAATGATCAGCATTAAGAGTACTTAATAGAGGTTTTCATTTTCCTCGAGAAGAATCATGGGAAGATAAAATAATTCATCAACGGATTATCATGGTACTATTCAAAATATGACGAGGGGAAGCTACAAGGAAACAAAGCATGAATATAACCCTTGGGATTTTGCCAAAGGCATCAAAAAGCTATTACCTTCGAGTTCTTCTGTTATCTTGACTTGGTTTTGCTAATTTTCTATTGTTTATTTTATCTGGTTCAGTTAGTCAACTACTGATTATTACTTCTGAGTTTTTTAATTGCTACAGGTCGCTTTTTATTTTATTTGATTCACTTGCGAATTAATGGTCACAGATAATGTTAGTGTACTTTTGTCAATGTCTACATATCAAAGATTACGAGTTACGAGCTTCCTATCACACTTTACATAATATGCACCGACTATCAATTACTATCTACCAGCCTTCCTATATCAACATCAACGGCTTGTCAAACAAGAAACTTGTGCAACTTGACTTTCACTCACCCATCGTCTACTGCTGCTGGAGCTGCAAACAAGCTCTCCGATGACGATTGTCGATCAATCACTAAAGAAGTCTCAGACAACGTCATGCAATCGTTGCATGGTATCCTTGCCCCTCTACAAGCTGAAATGACAAATGCAAATCAACTTCAACCATCAGAGCCAAGTATGTCTGACAAATGAATTGACATCCCATCAGCACCTGACTTTGATACTTTTGATCTCACTGTTACTTCAACCAAGGCAATCTTGACATCAAGTACCTTAATATTAACACAGTCTTCTCTGCAGGCAGTACCAACATTCAACTCCCTTTACATCAATATGGAATCCCAGAGCGTCCCAATTGTACATCGACCATTTATCTTAGGACCCAGCTGTTCTCCAGTACCCGCAAAATTGGTAACTCAAATAGTAACAGGAAAGTTTGTGGAACTCGGTGACTTGCTGTCCACAGAACTAGCTGAGACCGAACCAGAGCCCCAGGTTATGTTTGATGGGATGCTTCTACTATCGACAACTCGCAAGCAACCATGTAGAGCCACAAATGACATTTTGTCGTGGGTCGAAGCGTTTAGCACGTTCATGATGATTGTATCTACTTACTCCATCCAACGATGGCAGGATTTATCTCTCTATACTAATTATATATACGTATCAACAGTTCTCCAGTTACGCCTGGCTAAACTATGACCGTGTTGTATGAGAGGCAAGCACATGCGCCAAAGAAGTTGTGTCAGCTTTAGCTGAAGCAGGAACACATATTTATGAGCTAGAAAAAGAAAGTATTTGTTATAACCAATATTCAGCTGGATAATCACGTTTTACTTAACTACATACTTCATCTTTGACATCAGTACAGAGAAATTACTTTGATTTCATATCTAATATTTTTGTAATCAAGTTCTGTAAACTAGTTATGCAACATGTATTTACCTTTTATTAGCCATCATGGCTTCACCTTCTCTAAATCTAAATAAGCTATATTGGTCTAATGAACATTTTATTCACACTTTCTCACTAGGTCAGCAACTAACACCAAAAACGCAGCGATATAATACCCTACCCTTTACAAATGGTTTTTCCATCTTACAGAGAAAAGTCTACCACCATCCAACAACAGACACTGTCCAACAACAGGCATTATTACAGTGGAAACCACTATTTACAGAGATACCAAGGATAAGGAAATGACCCTGAGGAGGTATTGATGAGTGAGATAAGAACTGGGCATGAGGTATTTGAAGAGGCCTGAGCCAACGTGAATGAGACGGCAGGTGAAGTCTATTGGTTGTCCCTAGAAAGATGCATCTAGCAAACACATGAAAAATATTTTGCCTCAAGATCATATTCTGAGAGTAAACAGTTTGCCCATGCAACATTTTAGTGGCTTAGAAAATAGTTTAAAAATGATGTAACTGATGCTTGTTCACTGTTTCATCAAATTCAAATACAAATAAGTTGCTGCAATCCGATAAGCCGCTAATTCACATGTTCTATGATTCTATTACAAAATTGCCAAAACAATACCCAAAAGAATCAGCACTACTGATGTGTTAAAAGATACACTGTTTTGCAACCCAGATCTAGAGGATGAATCTATAAATCAATCATCTGCAAATATGATTACTACTAAATTTAAATTACAAGCACTTTGAATGAGAGCTCTATCAGTCCACCTCAATATTAATCTGTCTTTATGGCTGCCCAAGTATACTGCAAGACTTCGTTGGGATACAAGCTCAAGACATTTCTATTTTCTGATTCAGTGATTGAAAATGCACCATAGATTAATGTCAACAAGCAAAGTCAGTCTGAATGAAGGCAGCAGGAGTGTGTCGAACGCTTTCTTGTGAACTTGCCAAATATTGATCACGATGCTCTACGTGAGTTTTGTGACTATAAAACTATCACTGATCAGGAAAACACCTTTAGCAAAGCAAAAGTTGTGGATGGTGAGAAGGATGGGAGGGAGGGGGGGGGGAAGTGATTTATTATTATAGAGTTGATATTCTATGGAGACATCTTTCCTTGATGACAGTACCGGAGATCTCATTAAAAGGGTTAATGAAGGTGACTGAAGTTGAAATTGTTCTTCCACACAACCATGTTAGTGAAGAGCACCTCTCAAGTATTGTAAAGGCTCTGGTAAACAGGAGCAACATTGGCAAGATATTTGCAAAATTATTAAAATTTCAAAATGTTGTGACAAAACTACCAAAATTTCAGAATGGTGTGTCAATGTTGACATCACCTGCCTGCTCTGAAAATTGTTGTGTGATGTTATGTGGTGTTGGCAAATGTTGCGTCTGAGTTTGAACGCGATCAAACTTTTCTACAACATTTTTCAGTGTTTCGAAGAAATTGTAGAATGGTAAGCACGGCTCTTATTGTCCCACAAATCTTGCTTAGGTGTTTTTCCTCCCTGTCTTCCATTTGATGCAAAGCTGCTCGTGAAAGAAAACAGATTGATGATGTGGGAAAAATGGCGGCCACAAGGCACATTTGCCATAGGTCAACTTTTGAAACTATGAAAAAGCCATCAACATGATAATCTGGCTAGACATGAGATGATCACTACTAGCACTCATTTAAAATAAATTACCTAGCTTCAAATACCAAGGACATATCCATTCAGTTCACATGTTGATATCAATTCAAATTTTAAGTTTGAATCACATTTTTCATATTTTATACTAATCAGTTGACGATCAGACACGTGAGTCAAAATCGAAACTTAGTAAATTTTACTGTTATGGCTGGATTAAACACACCAGATCATTGTTTTTCTGATGAAAAATACAGACAGTTCTATTGAATTCAACTGTAGTAGCACAGATGCAAGTAGAGAAAGAAGCGATTGCTAGAAGCCTTGAAAGAACTCAATGACACGACGAAGAAGAAGAGAAGTAGCACTCCAATTGCTCAAAGTCCCAAGGATAATAATAGTCAAACTACTGAAACTATTGCAGTGACTCCAATTGAAACTGTTGCTCAAACTCCTGAGGAAGCCAATAAAGAAGACAACATAGAAACACAACTAAGCAGATGCCAAAGAAAAATAAGAGGGTAGCCAAAAAGACAAACAAAGCTGTGCAAGAGAAAGAAAAACGCGTTTGGATCAACAGCGAGCTGGAAGATCTAATTGTTATGCTTCAACACTATACTGCTTTATGGAGGGTATCAGAAAAGAGCTACCATGGCAATGACATAAGAGCTAAAGCCTTCAAAGATATTTCTGAAAAATTAAATATATCAATCAGCGAAGTATTAAAAAAGGTACCAACATTGCGCTCTCAATTTGGTAGAAAACTGGCAAAAGTTAACTAAACCAAGACAGGTCAGGGTACCGCTGAACTGTCCCAGCCTAAGTTGACACTTTATGACCATCTTAAATTTCTAGAAATAGCTATGAATCCAGGGAAAATCAGAGAGTCAATGGTTAGTCCAACTGGAAAGTCAATAGATGACGTTGATAGTCAGGCCTCAGCTCCTACCACTGCCAGAAACAAGAAAAAGAGTCAAGATCAGAAAAGAATGCATTATGGAAAGAGTGTATCAAACAGCTTAAGTGCAGCATACGCCTGCACCGATACATCCACCACAAGAAAAGATCATATTGATGGACCCATATGCATTATACTTGTCAGATAAATTAAAGCAGATGACTAGAAAGCAGACAATGTATGCAGAAAAAAGAAAATCTGATATTTTATCCAATATTGAGATCTCCGGATTTCTGTGCAAGCATTCTGAATACCTCAAAGGGGTCAATACAAACAGAATACAAGCGATGACCACTTTAACAACCCTGCAAGAGTTAATTATCAGTATGCAAAAGAAGATTATCCCTCCACACTCCGACACAAAATGATTATCAGTACACAACTAATAGCCAGCCCTTACGTCCATAGCAGGAGGAGGGAAACTTTAGTTCTTTCAGCATTTACAAGATAGTACTAATTGAATTTAGTCAATAGCTGAATTGAATATAAAATTATTGTCTCAATTACTTTAGGAGCAGTTGTGCAATTTTAGAGAGAAGGAACCTTGTGAGCCCAAAGATGATACCTTTATATGATAAATGCTGCTTATTAATATAGGTACAACAAAACCTGTATATAAAGAACAGCTATGAGGTTTTGGAATAGTGACCACTATAGAGAGGTGACCTTTTTGTAGAGGTTAATTTCAACATAAATTTACATTTTAAAATAAGAAGCAACAACCATTATAGATGGGTGGCTGCTCTGTAGTGTGACTCAGAGCAATCTATTAGAAAGAGTTAGAAGTACGTTTCTTGCGGCTGTAAATCCTGATTGGCTAAAATTTATCACATGATCATTTCCATTGTTCCAAAAAATTGTGTGAAATTGAGCAAGATTACACCATCTCTCAAGGTAAACATAGTGTTTATTGAACACTTTTATCATTTGAAGTGTAATTTGTTTAGCGAAGTGTTTCATAGTACTGATAGTACACTTATTTCGTGTTTTTAAAATGACTTGCTGTTGCTCTGTTGGTTGATCTTACCGCTCAGAAGATGGACTCACCATGTACAGTGTACCTTTGGCAAAAAGATGTAGAATATCGTCCTGTCTAGCTGGCAGCAATCAAACACGAATGTCTCTACAGTAAATCACCAAGGCTTGGCAAGGCAGTTACCAATTATAACATTGTCTTTGATTCTTGCTTTACGAAAAATGGCTTTGTTTTTTCGTAAATATTTTCCGTCTCACTCGCTCAAAGTACACTATGAGAGTGAGCAGTTTAAAATCAAAATTCCTGGCAAGCTAAATCCAAATACCATTCTGACCATTTTCAGCCATAGAAAGCAGCAAGTAAAAATGTCCAACAAAAAGATCCTTCTAAGGTACATATGTACAATTGTACATAGCAGAAATGATGTTCCATGAATTTTGTTGACTGCAAATAAGGCATGCATGGATTAACCTTCTAATATTAAAATTCATGTAGCTCCATCTGCTAGAAAAAAGGCAGAACATTCTGTGAGTTTTGATAACCTTACTGATGTGACAAATGAATATACTGCACCACACGATAATGAAGAATCTGAAATTGAAAATCTAATTGAACCGCATTAACCTGATGCTGATGTACAGGAATACGGAAAACAAATAAAAGAATTGAAATACAGACTACATAAGTCAGAGGAAAAGTCTGTCAGAAAATATTACTGGTGCTTTCAATGACGACCAATTGAATTTTTAAACAAAAAGCCTGGCACAATGATTTTCCTTGTTACAATTATCTGGTCAAATAAAAGTGTGGCAGGCGCTCTTAACACCTGTTATGCGTGCGGTACCATTGGATGCTCTGTGCTGATGCAACAAAGCTATCCATTGTCTTCCATTTGTACACTCAATCAAATAGTGCAGCATATCCAATTTTTATCAGGGTTGATCAAAGAGGTGTTTTTAGCTCTTGGAATGAAGGTAGATCAGTGAATTTCTTTTGAATGTTGATAACCAAATGGGCTTGAACTTGAAGGCTTCATGTGTTGAAGGAAAATTATCCTCAATTTTAGGTATCAACCATGACAGATCAGGAGAAGAGCTGTGTTCTTCTCCTTGATGAAATAACAATAAAGCCATCATTTGATTCTGATCGACGGACTGCTTTGTAACCGGGGCATGTACACTCAAAGGTAGCAAGAATAAATCAATGGCTGGTGTTGCTACTAACCATGAAATGGTGTTCATGTTGTGTGGCCTAGCCACAAGAAGGAGGCAAGTAGTAGCTTATTACTTTAGTGGGTCTTCATTTGACAGTAAAGAAGTCAAAGGTGTAATACGCGGCTCTGCTCTTGTAGAAAAGTTGTGGATAGGGTTTTCATCCAGTGAGGCTTCAAAGTAAACGCGCCGTCACCAACAAAGACATGAAGCACTTTGGTTGTACTCATTGGTAGACAACAAGAAGGAGGTAATGAACATGTTTCATTTTCTATCATTTTGCTTAGTGTGCATTTGCTCCAAACCCCACCATCTGAAACCTACCATTGGTCCCATTGGTCATTGATTAATCTGGACC
>JANVCG010081112.1:0-16387 GCA_025505365.1 Haliclystus inabai
CAAGTACCCTGCCAAGTACCCTGGCGTGAAAGTGATAAAAGGTGACGCTAATTGATAATGATGAAAATGACACTAATCTAATAGTGGTTTCAAACGGAACCGGTGAATTGTTCAATCACTTATCTTTGGTTCACAGTAAGTCGTTTGAAAAATATTGGAACCCAAAACAATTTGAACAATTTTTAAATTTGGAAAATTCGTTCATTATAATACATAAAATATCAAATAAGGAACAATGCAATTCTATTCCGGACTTTAAAATAAACGGATTCATTTTGGTTCAAAAAGTGATCGATATAGCAGATATCATCACAATTTGTGTAGAACCGGAAAAACGGAATCAATCAATTGCAAAAATGATGTTGCATAAAACTTTGAACTTGCTTAGAAATAGTGGCGTTGTCAGCGTATTTTTGGAAGTGGCAAGCACGAACACCGCTGCTTTAAGCCTGTATAAGGGTTTTGAATTCGCGGACTTATCAATTCGTCAGAGATATTATTCGGATCACTCAGACGCAATCCTGATGAAGAAAAATATCTAGTGATTTAAAATATCGATTTTACTATAAGCATACTCAGGTATGCGAAGTTTGAATTCAATTTCGATAGTATGGATTTTAATCAAGTGGAAGACAAATGACCGAAGACAGAGACTCAATCATGATTGACCGCGCGGTACAGTTGGTAAGCGCGCATGTTGCGAACAATTCAGTAGCAACCTCGGAAATACCCCAACTGGTAAAAGATGTTTTTGCAACGCTGACGAAACTCAGTTCAGCGACCCCTGAAAAAGAAAGCGGGTTGGCCCTTGCAACCGAACCTTTCGTTGCAATCAACAAGTCTGTGACGCCCGACTATATTATTTGCCTTGAGGACGGTAAGCAGTTGAAAATGCTGAAGCGTCATTTGCGTACCAAGTACAAAATGTCGCCTGAAAAGTACCGCGAACGCTGGAATCTGCCTTCGGATTATCCGATGGTGGCCCCAAACTATGCGGTTAAACGCAGCCAGCTGGCCAAACAAATCGGCCTCGGCAACCGTACCGAATCCTAGAGTGCAACCCGGGCGTTTTGAATCAAAACGCGACGGCGTTGCGCGTAAAATCAAAGGTTTAGAGTGCGACAGGCGATCCAAAGTGATCGACCGGCACTCTAGAGCCGGTTACCTGCGGGTAAAAGCGGTGATACCATACCGCTTAAAAGGGTCCGTTTCCGGATACAGTGGTTTTAGCGGTTTGCCGTGAACTTTAACGCCAAAAAAATAAAGTTCGGACAGGATCTGTCGCGGATCGAATTACCCGAACCCAAATACGAGAATATCGGCCAGCTTGGCTCGCGTGTTCTCGTGGTTTGGCGGCTTGTCCTTATTGTGGCCATCGTGTTACCGCTCATGCCGGTACAAATGGTTCTGCTTGCGACCGGCTCGCCTTATTCGCGCAAACTGCCAAAATGGTTCCATAAAACAGCGCTGCGTGTGCTTGGGGTAAAAACCGTAAAACGGGGACGGCCAAGCACGACCGCGCCGACGCTGTTTGTCAGTAACCACGTTTCCTACTTCGATATCCCGATCCTCGGCAGCCTGGTCGAAGGCTCATTTGTTGCGAAGTCGGAAATTGCGTCCTGGCCGTTCTTCGGCCGGCTTGCCAAGCTGCAGCGGTGCCTTTTTATCGACCGGAACCCGCGCAAAACCGCCGAACACGCGGCGGTAATGAAAGCGCGTTTGGAGGCGGGGGACAATCTGATCCTGTTTCCCGAAGGCACCACCGGTAACGGCGTTAACGTTTCCGGCTTTAAGTCCTCATTGTTCTCGGTCGCGCAGATCAAACCCAAGGGGCACGCCCTGAAAGTACAACCGGTCTCAATCGCTTATACCCACCTGGACGGTATGCGCATGGGCCGGAACTTCCGGTTTTTTTATTCCTGGTTCGGGGGACAAGAGCTGATACCCCATTTAGTGGAAGCCCTAAAGCTCGGTCAACTGACCGTAATTGTGGAATTTCACCCCCTTGTATCCTACGACGATTTTGGCAAACGCCAAACGCTGGCCCGCCATTGTTATGATCAGGTGTCGGAGTCGATGGCCGAGGCAATCGTGGGCAGATCGCAGCGAAACCCCCGATTAAAGTGATCCGATTAAAGTGATTTGGTTAGCCCCGGTTCGGTTAGCCCCGGTCCGGCGCCGGGATTTAAGATCTGTTATTGCGGGAGCGTTTCCGGGGATGTTTCTGGGGGCGTTTCAGCAAGCGTCTCGGGCGGCACTAAGGGGCTGGCGGGTGCCCAGCCTGTCAGGATCATCAGATCAAACCGCGAGGTAATGCCGCCGGTTTCGGGGTCGCCCGCATTTTGGTGCAGTTTGTTAAAAAATGCCGGTAAAAGCGCGCGCGGCGGGACGGTTTTATGCGCTTGCACGTGGGCATTGGTCTCACCGGTTGCGCGTAAATCCCCGACCAGTTTTAAACCGGAAGAATGCCCGACGTGCAGCACGTTCAGATCCGCAACAGGGAGCGCAAACCCGGCCCTTTGCAATAGGCCCGCAGCCTCCGCCAACGCAAACCCGGGACTGAAGCGGGGGGACACCCCGCCCATAATTTCCTGTTCGGCCTCCATCATTGCAGCCCGGGCAACGGAAAGGCTCTGCCCCGACAGGCAGGCACCCAGAAACAGCCCGTCCGGCCTCAGCAAATTCCGGATCTGACGGAGCGTCCCCGGCAAATCATTGACCCAGTGCAGTCCGCCACCGGCCAGGACCAGGTCAAATTCCGCGGATCCGGCCAATTCGGCAAGGGGGCCCAGGTCCTCCTCATCCAGTACCAGCGTCGGGTTTCCGTTCAAACCGGCTTGCGCGGTCATCGCACGGGACAGGTCGGTTTGCAGATACAGTTCCTGTCCGCACTTGTGCCTCACCAGCGGCCAGAGATGCCCGGTCCGGCATCCCAGATCGAGCACGCGGGGGAAAGAACGTTTGACGTCTTCCAGACAATCGGCCAGTCTTTGCGCGATCCCGGTGTACAAAAAATCGTCACTGTGACCCGAGGCGATCAGGCGGGCGGCACGGTCCCTGTGCAGGCGGTGCCGGTTGCGGTCAAAAACAAGAGGAGCCTGTTGCATCATAAACCGGACTATACCCGATCGGATCCGTCCCGCCATTGCCGGTTTTTGCCGGCAGACCGCTAAAATAACGCAGGACCGGCTGCTCGATTTGATGTTTCCGCCGCACTGCCCCTTGTGTGGTGAGGATACGAGCAAGGCCAACAGCCTTTGCGGTGCCTGCTGGCCGCGGATCGAACACCTGACCCCGCCTTTTTGCGACCTGTGTTCCGAACCCTACCCCATGCCGGATTCAGGATACAGCGGCCCCCTGGTTTGCGGCGATTGCGTTGCAAAGCCGCCGCCCTATCAGCGGTTGCGCAGCGCCCTGGTGTACAATGAGGAAGCCCGGCGTTTGCTTATCCTGTTTAAACATTCCGGCCATGACGGACTGGCGAAACTGTTCCAACCCTGGATGCAGCGCGTCGCGGCCCCCTTACTGCGTCAGGTTGACCTGGTTGTGCCGGTACCGATCCACTGGACCCGCCTTTGGAAGCGGAGCTTTAACCAGTCGGCGATCCTGGCCAATCACCTGGACCTTAACCCGAACCCTGATCCAGGCGCCGGTGCCGCTTTGTTGCTTGACGCGCTGGTGCGTACCCGGCGGACGCCGCCGCAGGGCAGGTCAAAATTTGCCCGGCGCGCCAAAAATTTAAAAGGCGCGATTTCCGCCAACCCGAAACACCGGGACGCGATAAAGCGTAAGCGTGTCTTGCTGATTGACGATGTTGCCGCTTCCGGCTCCACACTGGGCGCCTGTACCCGGGCGCTAAAACGGGCCGGTGCCGCAGAGGTGAGCTGTTTGGTACTGGCAAAACCCTTACGCCGCCCGGTCTGAACCCTGAAATCCACGGGACAAAATTTAAGATGACAAAAAAAATTGAACTCTACTTTCGTGATTTTTGCGGGTTTTGTGCCCGTGCCGAGGCACTGCTTCAATCCAAAGGCGTGACGTATGAACGGATCGACATTTGGGCAGACCCCAAAAACAGGCAGGAAATGGTGCAGCGCACCAACGGGAAAACAAGCGTGCCGCAGGTTTTCGCCGACGGCGCGTACATCGGCGACAGCTCGATGCTGGCCGGCCTGGATAAGCAGGGTAAACTCGACAGCCTGCTGGGCCTTGATAAAGAATGAAAGCAGCCTGTATTCAGCTGTCCGTCGGGCCGGTTAGCGCGGACAATTTGCCCGCTACACTGGCGGCGGTTGACACGGCGGCGGCCAAGGGCGCGCACTTTGTTGTAACGCCGGAGGCGACGAATTATATCCGCCGTCACAACAGCGAACACAACAGCGAACCGGGAGACGGGGCGAGCGGTGAGGACCCGCACATCAGGGCACTTGCCGCTAAAGCGCGGGATCATAGGATTTGGCTAATGGCCGGGTCTTTGTTGTTGCCAGGGGTATTGCCGGACGGAGATACGCCGGGAAAGGATAAAAGAACCGCAAATACCGGACATAAAACAGCCCGTAAAATCAACCGTCAGTTTCTGTGGAACCCGCTTGGCGAACTGATTGCGACATATGACAAAATCCACATGTTTGATGTTAACCTGGGCGACGGTCAGACGTACCGCGAATCGGCACATTATGACCCGGGGAACGAGGCCCTGGTAACTGAAATTGAAACCGGGGTTCGGGCCGGAAACCAAACCGGAAACCAGACCGGAAACCAGACCGGAAACCAGACTGGAAATCAGGCTTGCCTAAGGCTTGGGCACACCATCTGTTATGATCTGCGGTTTCCGGCTTTGTTTCAAAAGCTGGCGCTGGCCGGGGCGGATATAATTGTGGTACCCGCTGCGTTTACCGCTGTGACCGGCGCACTGCATTGGCACACCCTATTGCGGGCACGTGCGATCGAAAACGGTTGTTTTATTTTGGCGCCGGGTCAAACAGGGACGCATGACGGCGGCCGCCAGACCTATGGCCACAGTCTGATCATCGCGCCGGACGGGCGTGTTTTGGCCGATGCGGGGCCGGAAACGGGCATCATTTATGCGGATTTGGATTTGGCGCTTGTTTCAAACACCCGAACGATGATACCCAATTTGTTGAATATTCGTCCTTTCAGCTTAAGAACCCGACCGTGATTCAATTTTCTCTGGTTTGTCATAAGGACCATGCCTTTACAGGCTGGTTCAAAAATTCTGAAGTTTTTGAACGCCGGCACGCGGCACGGGCGATTTTGTGCCCGAAGTGTCAAAGCATGCAAATACAAAAAACCCTGCAGACCCCGCACATCGCCAACAGGGCGGGCAAGAACCGGGCGAAAATACCCGATCAAAAAAGACCTAATCTGAAAATACCGGACCCCCATGCCGGGGCTTCCGGTAAAGGGTCTTCAAACAGCGGGCTTTCCGTAAATACAGCCGGAAATACGGAAAGCGCAAAAACAACCCTGCCACAGGTTCCCCCGGCCGGTGGTAGCGGCCCGGTCGTTTCGCAGGCCCCGTACAATCCCTTACCGCCGGGTGTTTTGTCACCCCGTGCGGCGGAGGCATTTCAAAAGCTGTATATGGCGGCAAAGGAAGTGCGCAGGGCCGTCGAGAAAAACTGTGACGATGTCGGAACCGAATTTGCCGAGGAAGCGCGCAAAATCCACTATGGTGAAACCGAACAGCGCGGCATTTACGGCCGGGTCACCCCGCGCGATGCCGAAGACCTGATTGATGAGGGAATTGCAATTTCGCCTTTACCCCCTGTCCCGAAAGCCGATTCCTGATCAGCGCAAAAACACCGCCTGATCACGGGCTCCCGCATGGATTTGGCACGGATTCCGAACGGGCCCGGTAAAACAATTTGCCGGGCGGACGCGGATTTTGGTGACGCCGCCCCAAGATTAAGGATAGGATGCAAAATACGGTTTTGGAATTTTGATACACCCTGCCGGAGAAGTTAACGGGAGAAGTTAACGGGGCACTTAAACAGGGGAAATTAATGCGCATTGCAACATGGAACGTAAACGGAATCCGCCCGCGGCTGGAACACATCAAACGCCTATTGGTTGAACAACAGCTTGATGTCCTGTGCATGCAGGAAATCAAGGTCGCCAATGAGCTTTTTCCGCACGATGCCTTCACCGCCCTTGGGTATCGCGCGCACATTCACGGTCAAAAGGCGCACCACGGCGTTGCGGTCCTGACCCGCGTTGAAATTGCGCATGTTGAAAACCATGTTTTTGCGGACCTGGATGACAAGCGCCACATCGCTGTAACCCTTAGTGACGGTGTCGAAATCCATAACTTTTACTGCCCCGCCGGCGGTGATAAGCCGGACCCCGAAACCAATGATAAATTTGATCACAAGCTCCGGTTCTATAAACACATGACCGAATGGTTCCCGGAAAACCGCAAAAAAGAACAGGCGATGCTGCTGGTGGGGGATTTAAACATTGCCCCGTTCGAATACGACGTTTGGAATCATAAGCGCCTGTTAAAGTCGGTCGGTCATTCCCCGGTTGAGACCGCGCACATGCAGGCCCTGCATGCCTCAATGGACTGGAGCGATGTTGCCCGCCGTTTTGTACCGGATGACCAGCCGCTTTATTCCTGGTGGGGGTATCGTTTTGCGGCAGCGTTTGAAAAAAACTACGGCTGGCGCCTGGACCATATGCTGGCAACGCAAAGCCTGATGCCGCGTCTGTCCAATTTCACGACACTGCGCGATACCCGCACCTGGGAAAAGCCAAGCGACCACGTCCCTTTGATTATCGACCTGGACGCTTAGCGGGATCATGCCGGAAGAAAGGCCGGACAAAGAGCCCCCCGCCAAAACCCTCAGGGGCCGCTACGGCCTTCAGGAGCTCACCGGCGATTTTCTGATTTCCGGATTTGCGGTTTTCGTCGGTTTAGGGCTGTTGTTTGGCAGTGGTTTAGGGGCTGCCTGGCGGGTGTTTTTTGCGGCTTTCCTGGCCTCGGCGCTTTGGTTTTTATGGCGCACGCTGCGGCTGTACAAAAGCCGGTTGACGCTGGATGCTCAGGCCGGGGTGCTGGATTACAACGGCTCTGTCTTTGATCTGAAAAGCCTGACAAACGCCAGGCTGCGGTTTTACGGCTCATACCGGCAAAAGAAAAACGGCGGCGGGACATACCAACTGACCCTGACCTTTCAGGGCGGAAAGAAGTTTCAGGCCGATCAGCGGCTTGATATTTTTCAGGATCTGATTGAAGCCGTCGCACGCCTGAACCCGCCGTGCGATGAAATCAGCGGCATTTATTTTAAAAACCACGGTGTGAATACGAACGGCAAACCGGCTTGAACAACCGGGCCCGAAACAGAAAAACCTAAAACAGAAAAACCTGAAACAGGAAAATCCGGTTTTCGCGAATGCCGCCGGTCGTTCGGGCTGCGGTTCTGATGCTATGTTCCGGCTTATTGCCCGGCCTTATGAACGCGGTGATCCGCACAGCCGGTACGGGCCTGCACACATTTGAGATCGTTTTTTCCCGCAATCTGTTTGCTGTCGTCTGCTTTTTACCCTGGTTGTACCGCCACCTGGCCGACATACGCCACGCCGACCGGCTGCTGTTTACATCGCCCGTCGCGAGGCGCAATTGCCGAAACTTACGCCACGGCCGCCGCCAACAGGCTGAGGATTGCCCCAAGGGACAGGAAAGTGCGCAGCTTTATGTACCAGTCAGGCATGGCGCGCGCGTGCCTGCGGCGGGTAAAGTCATACAAAAACAAAACCGCAAACCCCAGTGCCAGGGCCAGAAAAGCGCTTCTGGAGCTGTTGAAGGAAACCAGGCACATCCAGCCATACAACGCCGGGGAAACCGAGGACACCAGCACATTAAAGTCAGGACGACCGGGGTTCTCCGCCGTCTCAAAACCCCAGTGCACCGCGCCCGTAAAAGACAGGATGAGCGCGGCATATGTGCGCAGTAACTCAACCATAGCCAGCGCACCAAAGGCCGTTGCCGGTTGCGTCCACAACCATAGCGCAGGTGCCGCGAACGGGATGAGGCCGCTAAGGCCTAAAATCAGTGGTGCTGTCGGGATCTTCGGTTTACTAAAACTCATACGTCCGGCTATACGTCAGAAGCGGGCCAACAAACAGTAAATTAAATTCAAGGAAGCTGAAGGTATGGATATATCAGGTAAAATTGCGGTCGTAACCGGTGCCGGGTCCGGTTTGGGCGTTGCAACGGCGCAGGCACTGGCGGAGCGCGGTGCCGGGGTCGCGTTGTTGGACATTAATGTTGAGGCCGCCCGACAGGCCGCTGAAGCGGTTGGGGGCACCGCAATCACGTGTGATGTGACATCGGCCGAATCGGGCGAGGCCGCTGTGGCCAAAATCGTTGACGAACTGGGCACGCCGCACATTCTGATCAACGCTGCGGGCATCGCTCCGGCGGGCCGGATCATCAACAAAGACGGCACACCGATTGCCCTTTCCGCCTTTGAAAACGGCATAAAAATAAACCTGACCGGCAGCTTTAATATGATGCGCCTGTGCGCGGCTGAAATGGCACGGGGCGCGCCGGTCAATGACGACGGTGAACGCGGGGTCATCATTAATACGGGTTCAATCGCGGCCGGGGAAGGCCAGTTTGGCCAGGCCTCCTATTCGGCGTCAAAAAACGGTGTCATCGGCATGATGCTGCCGGCAGCGCGTGAGTTTGCCAAACTGGGTATCCGCGTTAACACGATCAACCCGGGTTTGTTTGCAACACCCATGTTGCTGGGCATGCGTCAGGACATTCAGGACCATCTAGCGGGTCAGGTGCCGTTCCCCAAGCGTTTCGGGCAACCCGAAGAATACGCGAAACTGGCCGTCTCCATCATCGAAAACGCCATGTTAAACGCCGCTGTTTTCCGCCTGGACGGCGCAATGCGCATGCAATAGCGCTGAATGCCGGAAACAGTAACCGGAAACAGAAAACAGAAAAAGGGCCGTCCGGATGATCCCCGACGGCCCTTTATGTTTCCCCGCAGCGTTTCCCCGCAGCGTTTCCCGCCTATTCAAACCGGTCAGTTTGAAAGCCGCAGATTTTGTTTCGATGCCCAACCGGTTTCACCGTTGTACGTTACCTTGCACCAGCGGCCCTGGCAGTGGTGCAGCTTTGCGGTTTTATTGTGCGGCAAAACATTGCATTTTTTAGCACCGAAACTTGGTTCTTTGCGGATAAATGTTGTTTTTGTTGCGGTTGCCGTTTTTTCAGCCGCCGCCATGACCGTTGGTGCGGCCTCAACGGGCAAGGGTGTATAAGACCCGGGTGTGTACTCCCGCCCGACTGTTTCCAAATGCTGGTGGGCATACTGATCCGTCGCAAGCGGTAACATGTAGGTTGAGGGACCGTTCCAGACCGAACCCGGGTTTACGATAAACGGGCGCACACCGTTAATGCCGTTGTAGGTGAGCTGACCGCCGTGAGATGCGCTGTCGTAAATTCCCGTGTTGTAGGTTCGCGTATCGTAAGTTCCGGCGACATTAGCGTGCACCGCCATTGGTGTCGGTGCAAAACCGGGCGCATAAGCGCTTGAAGTCAGTTGAACCGGTACAAACGGCACGGGTGCCGCCATTTGCGAAAGCGTGACGGGCCCGCCGCTAAAACCGGATCCGTAGTAGCCGTCCGCAGGTAAAACACGGGAAGAGGAACCAACCGTGAAAGGCGGTGTCATTGCCCGGTTAAACACAGAGCCCTCTGATGAGAGAACCCCGTTGGCCGGTATGCTGATTAGGTCCGCATCTGTTGGTAAGGGTTCGCACGCACTGAGCGCCAGTGCCATCGCAGCCAGTGCCGCCGCCGGTTGAATTTTTTTCATGATCATACCTGTTTGTTCCCGATTCCGGTTTTGTGTGCGTTTCCGGTCACTCCCGGGGCTCCGTCCGCCGGTTTGCCCGGTTTTGTCCTGAATTTAAGTGCCGGTATCAATGCCTTGGGCCCGACAGCCCAACGCCCGGATACAGCACTCCGCTTAATCCTAAGGGTTTTTAATTCACAAAACAGGCCAAGTGCAGGCTAAGTGACCGCATGATATCACCTGGATGACCGACTCTTAACCCGGCCCGGTGAATGACAGAGTCTTCGGATTCCGGCCTGTCCGGGTAAGGACACGGGTGTTCCGTACCCCGCTCCTTTTTTGAGATTTTTTATCCGTTGAAATTGCGATTTGCCTGAAATGTTGCATTTGGGTATCCTGGCAAAACGCCGCGACCACAGCCGCCCCCTATGGCACCGGTAACGGCAGGACCGGAGAGAAGAGAGTAAATGAACCCGAACGACGTGAAGCACACCACCGTCTTCCTAAAGAACCCGGCGGATCTGTTTGAGCACTATGATGTGTTTATCCTCGACCTGTGGGGCGTGGTTCATAACGGTTTAAAGCCCTATGCAGGGGCGGCCGAGTTCATGACGGCCGCGCGGGAGCGGGGCAAGACGATTGCCTTGCTGTCAAATGCACCGCGCCGGATTGCACAGGTTCACCGGTCACTGGTCGCAAACATCGGGGTGCCGGAGTCCGCGTTTAACACCCTAATGACCTCGGGCGAAGCCGCCTGGCAGCACCTGAACCGGTATGGAAATCAGGCCGGAAGTCAAAACGGGCGGGTTTCTTCGGCACAACAGGAAGGGTCCAATCCGCCGGGTCCTAACCTCACAGGCCCGGCCTGGTTCCTGGGTGAACCGGAAAATGACCGGTCCATGCTGGAAGGGCACGGTTTTGATTTCACGCCGGACCCTGCCGCTGCCGGTTTCGTCTTAAACACCGGGCCTTCGCGGCCCCGGGCAAAGGTTGAGGACTGGGACAGACACCTGGCGGTTTGGCTGGAAAATAAAACCCCGATGGTTTGCGCCAACCCCGACCGGGTCGTTCACAAAGGCGAGGTGTTACAGATTTGCGGCGGAGCCATCGCCGAACGCTTCGGGGAAAAGGGCGGTACCGTCATTTGGCACGGCAAGCCGTTTGCCGGTGTTTATGATACGGTGTTTGAACAAAACGGCGTAACCGACCGCAGCAAAACACTGATGGTCGGGGACAGTTTTATTACCGACATCGCCGGTGCGCAGGCGGCAGGGATCGATTCGTGTCTGATTACCGGCGGGATCTACCGTGAGCGGATTCAATCAGAGGGCATTGAGCCTTTAATAAAAGAAACCGGATTCCGGCCAACCTACGCCACAGAGGGTCTAAAACCCTGAAAGCCCGAAATTCAGAACCGTCACCCGAACCTCCTTGTTTCCTTAACCCGACAAAATTCATATAGTCCCATGAGCGATAAACCGGATCTTTCCCTTAAAATTGTCGAACTTGGCGGTGTTTATGCGAAAACCGCCGATCTTTACGATAGTATTTTCAAACAGCTTGAGGCACCGCAATGGGTTGCTTTTAACCGCGATGCCCTGTTTGATGTTCTGACAGCCGAACTGAAAACCCGGGTGCGGGTCATCTGGAAAGGATACGATCAGGTTTTGTCCCGTCACTTTTCCGATAACCGCGACATCGCCTCGGTCCTGGCGGATGCTGCGGCTGAAAACCCTGATCTGGAACTGGTTTTAAAGACCGGACCCGCTGCAAAGGAAGAATCAAAACCATGCCCGTAACGTTTCTCACATTTCTTTTAGGCATTGCCCTGATAATAACCGTGGCGATCCTGCTTGTCGGACTGGTCGGCATGACCCGTCCGGACTTTAACGCAAAATACGGAAACAAAATAATGCGGTTGCGGGTAAGTGCCCAATTAACCTGCGTGGTCCTGTTTGTTCTGTTACTGATCGCCCGTTCGGCCTAAAGCATTCCCCGTTGGAAATACCGGATGCCGGAAAATCCTGCCCGTTGGAGAAAAAGGAAAAATCAGATGGTTGAGCTTACACGAATTTACACCAAAGGCGGCGATAAGGGTCAGACCTCGCTTGGCAACGGAACCCGCGTCGACAAACACGGGTTGCGGGTTGAGGCCTTCGGGACAGTGGACGAGGCAAACTCGGCACTTGGTCTGGCCAGGCTGTACGCAACCGGCTCGCCGCTCGACCCTGTGCTGGCAACCATCCAAAATGACCTGTTCGACGTCGGCGCTGATCTGTGTGTGCCCGAACAGGAAACCTATGAATACGAACCCTTGCGTGTTTCCCGGTTCCAGGTTGAAAACCTGGAACGCCATATTGACCGCCTGAATGCTGATTTGGCACCGCTGAACTCCTTTATTCTGCCCGGCGGCTCGGCCCTTTCAACGCACCTGCACCTGTGCCGGACGCTTGTCCGGCGTGCCGAACGGCGCTTAACCGCCCTGATCTCCCATGAGGCTGTTAACACCGAAACCCTGCGCTACCTCAACCGTGCCTCCGACCTGTTGTTTGTTATGGCCCGTGTTGCCAACGACGGCGGTACGGCGGATGTTCTGTGGGTGCCCGGCGCCAACAGGCAGGCTTAGGGCTTGCCGTGCTTGTTCTGGCCTCACAGTCAAAAGCGCGTTCCAAAATGCTACGCGACGCCGGGTTAACCATCGGGACGCTGCCCGCACGGATTGACGAGGGTGCGGTCAGGCAGGCGCTACAGGCCGAAGGAGCGCCGACAGAGCGTGCCGCTGAAACACTGGCCGGTCTGAAAGCACAGAAAATTGCCGATCAACTGCCAACCGGCAGCCGGAGCGGGGAGGAGGCGGTATTTGTGATCGGTGCCGACCAAATTCTGGTGTGCGGCGGGGTCTGGTTTGCAAAACCCCGGGACCGGGACAATGCCCGGGCGCAACTGCTTAGCCTGTCCGGTAAAACACACAGCCTTGTCTCGTCCGTGGTTTTACTAAAAGACGGGCAGCGCATTTGGCATTATACGGATACGGCACAGATGGAAATGCGGGTTTTGAGTGAGGCCTATATCGACGCCTACCTGGACGCGCACACGGGCCCGGCCGGTGACGGCATTCTCTCATCGGTCGGGGCGTATCATTTGGAAGGCCGTGGGGCGCAGTTGTTCAAAACCGTAAAGGGCGATTTTTTCACCGTACTGGGACTGCCTTTGCTGCCCCTGCTCGATATTCTGCGGGTGCACGGCGTGCTGAAATCATGAGCCCTGATTTTACCGGACCCGACTTTACGGGAAATGTTTTAAAAGCCGGTGTTTTGGGTTGGCCGATTGATCATTCCAAATCACCGCGCATCCACAATTACTGGCTTCGTGCACACGCCATAAACGGTATTTACCTGCCCTTTGCCGTTCCGCCGGATCAATTCGGGTCTGCGGTCACAGGATTACAGGCCGCAGGATTTCAGGGCTGTAACGTTACCATTCCCCACAAGCGGGCCGCATATGAGTGTGCGGATCACCTAAGCCCGGCTGCAAAAGCAATCGGCGCGGTCAACACGCTGACCTTTGAAGCGGACGGCCGGATTTTCGGGCACAATACCGACGCCGAAGGCTTTATCGAAAACCTGCGCCGGAACGCGCCCGGACTTAAATTCACAGGAAAAACGGCGCTTGTATTGGGTGCGGGCGGTGCCGCGCAGGCGGTTGTCTTCGCTCTGCTTGAGGCCGGTGTTGCCTCTGTTGTCATCGCAAACCGGACCTTGTCGCGGGCGCAGTCCCTGGCAAACGGGTTTGCGCGTGCCGAAGCGGTTCATCAGGACGCCATCGCCGGGGCTTTAAAAACCACCGCCATTCTGGTCAATACCACGTCGTTGGGTATGAGCGGCCAGGCACCGCTGGAAATTGATTTAACACCGCTGCCGGATCAGGCGCTGGTGACCGACATCGTCTATACACCGCTTGAAACCGGCTTGCTGGCGCAGGCAAACCGCAGGGGGAACCCGACGGTTGACGGGTTGGGCATGCTGCTGCATCAGGCCGTACCGGGCTTTGAGGCCTGGTTTGGTCCCCGGCCGACCGTGGACCGGGACGTGCGCGACCTGATCCTGCGGGCTTAGGGCAAGGGCGGGTGAAAATCATCGGCCTGACCGGGTCCATTGCGATGGGAAAATCAACCGCTGCTACGATGCTTGGCCGGATGGGTATTCCCGTTCATGATGCGGATGCGACCGTTCACCGGCTGTATGCCAAAGGCGGCAAGGCCGTACCGCTGATCCGGGCCGCTTTCCCCGGCGCGGTCAGCGGCGGGGCGGTTGACCGCCAAAAGTTAAGCAAACAGGTCATGGGTCACCCCGATAGGCTCAGGCTGCTGGAACAAACCGTTCATCCTTTGGTCGAGGCCGATAAAATCAGGTTTTTGCAAAACCAAAAACGGGTCCGGCGGAAATTCGCCGCCCTGGATAACCCCTTGTTACTTGAAACCGGGGGGCAAGCGGGTGTGGACAGCGTGTTTGTGGTATCGGCGAACAAAACCATCCAGCGCCAGCGCGCGCTTGCCCGAAAAAACATGAGGCCCGAAAAATTGCGCGCGATCCTGAAAAACCAGCTCTCCGACCATCAAAAACGCAAGCACGCCGACTTTGTTATCCCCTCGGGCGCCGGAAGGGCCCTGATGTACCGCGCCTTAAAAAAAGCAATCCGCAGGCTGCGTAACCGGCGGTCGTCCCGGTAAATTCACCGCTTAAGCCCTGCGGTGTTTAAGCCCCGGGATACTTAAGCCTTGCGGTGTTTAACGCCTGGGATCCTTAAGTCCGGTGATAGGGATGGCCTGTTCTGATCGACTCGATGCGGTAAATTTGTTCCGCCAAAAGCGCCCGTGCGATCATATGCGGCCAGGTCAGTTTGCCCATTGCCAGCACCAGGCCGGCTGAATTTCGGACCCGGTCCGGCAAACCGTCAGCACCGCCGATGACAAACTGCACATCGTATGAGTGTTGCGCGCACCAGTCGTGGAGTTCACGGGTCGAAAGGCCGCGGCCGGTTTCATCCAGGGCGATGAGCGGTATTTCCGGTTTTATTTTCGCGGCAATACCGGATGCCCGACTGTCGGCCAGCTCGACCAGCTCCAGCGCTTTACCGATGCGTTTGGCGTAACGCCGGTACAGTTCGGCCTCTGCGGACTTTAATTTACCGACAGCGATGATCCGGTAACTCAAATCCCCGAAACAATCGGGCGAACCGCTTCATCCCCGTTTTCCTGACCGCCGTTCTCCTGATTCCCGTTCTCCTGATCCCCCGTCTCCTGATCCCCCGTCTCCGTGTTTAGGGCCTGATCGTCCAGCGGGGCCTCCGGAACCGTAATCCCGACCGCAAAATCCTTTTTCCACATGTCCTCAAGCCGGTAAAACTCGCGGACTTCGGGCCGGAAGATGTGCAGCAAAACGTCATTGGCGTCGACCGCAACCCAGTCATTGTTCTCTAAACCCGCAATCGACAAAGGCGGAAAACCGCCGTGTTTTAACTGAAAAACCACGTGTTCTGAAAGGGCGCGGACGTGCGTTGCCGACCGCCCTGTTGCCACGACCATATAGTCGGCCAGGGACGACTTTCCTTTCAGCGCGATGACCGTGATGTCTTCGGCCTTGTCGTCTTCCAGGGACGTTTGGATGACGCGCAGCGTATCCTCCGGCGTTTCGATTTTTACGGTTTTCCGGATCGCGGGCCGATTCGGCCCGGGGTGATCCGAAGAGGGTTGACCGGGTGAGGCTTGAGCGGTTTCTTCGGTATTCGCCATGGGTGTTTTCAATTCTGTTTTTAAATCACCGGCCGTTTTAGGCTGCCCTAAAACAAACCCGCATTTCTGAGTTCGGTTGACGAAATGTCAATCCGTGGTCCGATAACAAACCGCCACGCCGGGGGGCGTAGGCGGGTTAGGTTCCGGCGTTGTGTCCTTTTGGACTTTAGCCGCTTGGCGGTAACGCCGGCAAGTACCCCGATGCCTTCTCCCGGGCGCGACAGAATGCCCATGGGGACCGCAGCGGCGATTTCGCGCCAGCGGTGCCACTTGTGAAAGTTCCCGAGGTTATCCGCCCCCATCAGCCAGACAAAGTCTTTTCCGGCAAATTCGCGTTTTAAAGCGGCGAGCGTATCGGCCGTGAACCGGCTTTTCAGTCCGAATTCAAAACGGGTCACAAACAGACGGGGGTGACGGGTATATTTCAAACAGGAGGCCATGCGCAGATGGTCCGCGCTTGCCGGTTCCGTCTTCAGCGGATTCTGCGGGCTGAGCAGCCACCAGACCTCGTCCAGATCCAACCGGCGCAAAGCCTGTAGCGAGATATGACGGTGCCCGGTGTGGGCCGGGTTAAACGACCCCCCTAAAACACCAATACGACGCCCTTTCGAGCGCCGTACCTGATCGGATGTATCAAGCCGGCCGAATGCAAGGGCCGGTACGGTCATTCGGCGCAAAAAAGCCTAGAGTGCCGGTCGATCACTTTGGATCGCCTGTCGCACTCTAAACCTTTGATTTTACGCGCAACGTCGTCGCGTTT
>JANVCG010081223.1:0-16383 GCA_025505365.1 Haliclystus inabai
TAAGGTAAGATAATATTTTTGGCTTTTTAAACATTTGAAAACACGAAAATCAGTTTCCCCTCCCTGTTTCAGCATAACTCGTGCTTCTACTGGTCAACTAAAGTGGCATCAAAAATTATGCTACATCGAAAATTGGTAAACGGCTAGTAAAGAGTGTAAAATGACAAGCCATCTTCGTATTATTTTTGTTGTGAACACGGCTGAAGTGATGGAATGAAGAGAAGCAAGGGATACGTCACTTCATAAAGCATTTTAGCCACAAGGCTGCTGGACATTTTAGACTCTTTAGCTTATGTTCTTTCTGTGTACCTAAAAGGCTCTGAATCAATTACACTGAAACGAAAGATGCAAGCAAGCAAGTACATATTCCATTTGAAATTCATGATGCAATACAAAATTCATATAGTATACCCCAACTTCTACTTTTTGATAAACATTCTTCAAGCAATACCACGAATATATTACAATCTTGTGCAGAATGCTAAAGAATATCAACCACCTGTTTCTGAAATTCCGAAATTGTCAGCAAAATGAATAAAGGATAATTATCAATTGGGAATTCGAAGAGTTCACCCTTATTTATCAGCATCGCGCTCTTCGTGACTTTATCTGTCCTCGCAACTTATTTCTTGTTTTTTTTGTTGGCATATTCAACCTCCAATTGTCACTCCTCCTAATTGCTTGATTAGTGTTCAAGGTAGCATTTTAAAGTTACAATGACTGACGTTCATAGTATTCAATGCAGCATTAAACATATTTTTTGACGTTTGTCACATAGGAAAAATTACTATATCATTTCGTAATCCAGTACAAGCATCATTCAACAGATCTTGGGAGGAATACAAGCACGGATTCGGCGAGGTAGGCAAAAGTGGCTGGATTGGCAACGAAAAGCTACATTCGCTTACAAATCATTTCAACACAGCACTTGGTTTCAAATTTACATACACTAATACAGCTCGATACCTATCTCTATCAAATTTTAAAGTAAGTATCAAAGCTCGCACATTGTAAAAGTTAAAATGCAGTAATTCATGCCTTCATAAAATCATTTTTTTCATTGATTTTTTACATTATACCGTGAAATTGATAATGAGATAGTTGATATCGGAATAGTGTGCAATATTTATACCAATTACAAATTGTATTTCTAAACTTAAAATAGTCATGAGACTAGAATACCTTGAAAAAAACGTCACAATGCCGAGATGTAGTGGATTAAAACCATTGCTTTTCAACTTTGAAACAAGATACAAGAGCTAAATGTTTTGCATTCGTATTTTGGCGTATCAGTGTGATGTGACACGAGCAATACATTTGTGTGCTTTGTCATATAGCTACACTAATCCGCATAGCTACAAAGTTCGATTTAAAATCCACAACATGACTCTACTTAGAAGATCATGCCACAAAATATTAGAAGTTGCTTATACAAAGTCACTTAAATTTTTTAATTTACGTTCATATAAATTCTGTTACTTTAATGTGGGCTCCAAATTGATGGTGAGGATATTTTGAACTGATCGTTTCGTAGCTACAGCGAAACCATTGACAAAACTGATATTTTCCATTGACAAACCTTAAATTTGAGTTTCTAGTATCCTCCCTCGTATTGTCTTTATTATTAAACTATGCCTATGAAATGATAATCTGATGTTCAATTTTATAAAGGTTGGGGATGAAGGCGATGGATACCGCATCTCATATGAAGGTGTCTTCGGGGACAGTCAAGATCTTGGAGGTATGTTTTCGGCAAACAATGGGGCAAAATTCTCAACATTTGATAATGATAATGATCAAGACTTCAACTCCAATTGCGCGTTAGAGCAAGGTGGTGGATGGTGGTTTAGTGATTGCGGAGAGACGAATATGCATGGTGAATTTCCATCAGACAACGGTGTGATAATCGGAGCTAGATGGGGAAACACTAACATGGTGGACCTTACAAAGTTTGAGCTGTATCTTTATTTATATATTTGAAGCTTAGCCCGGAGTTTAGCGATGCTCTGTTGAACTATACTGTGAAGCGTATCCTTGTAGCCTTTTCGCTCAAATTTGATTAAAAAAATTTATAAATATGCCTTCCATTATGGGAAATCTATATTGATTTATGAAACGTTTCATGTTTGTAGAACTCATCAATTTATCAAAAAACTGCTTCAGATGGAATAAAATCACTAAATATGATACCTCAAGTAATATGCTTTCAATGTATTTACGAAATATCTTGCAGCTTTCAGTAAAAGAAAACTTCGTATGAGAAAGAAAACAGACTAACGACTCTTAGCACTTAATAATCTGACCTTTTATAGTCAAATCTTTGATCCCCTTATTGACAATGAGGAGAGTTGCCTCCAGCAAATAACTCGTTCTGAATTGAGCTGCACCATTAGAAATCTCATTTTATGTCGAGACACTTTTCTACAGCTCAAACTTAGACGACTTTGTCAGAAATGTACCTTTTGGACTGACTATCTAAATCTGCATTCTGTTAAATAACTGTATCCAATAAATGCAGTAAATGAGATATGTTGACAATACAGTACACTGTAATTGAACATACGATAAGTATGGATTGTTTTTCAGTATGATGTTTTCGGCTCGGTGTGGGGGAGAGAGAAACGACAATGCAATTTACAAACAAATGTCTTTATTGACAATCACGAGCAAGAGAGACGATACTAAGCAAGTGCAACTATTTATACCACGAACACATAAGTCACATGACAACGTGAGAACGATTCACAATACAATATTCATCACGAAGCAATCACGTGAACGACATGCACAACAACGTAAACTCACAGTGTTACTACTTCAAAAACACAACATGACGCTCACACTCCACAGGAAGACCAGGAGGACGTGTCAACCTAAACAATACCGTAATTAATTCCTTCACGCCCACCTGACCTCAAGATCACAAACACGGCAAGATCAACTCCATAATACAGTACACGCACATTTCTCAGACAGACAGATTCAACTGTAATAAGAAAGAGGTGACTGGTATTTTCAAGGCATGGGTGAATTTATGTACAAGCAGCTTGGTAATTTACCGATTGTGACCTTAAGGAAAGAATTTTGGAGAGTTCACCTGCTATACTCTAGTATAGCCCTAATCATGTCCTTACGATGATTGACGGTACAGAGCTGTAGATGCAGAAGCCTTCATCTTTTACATACTAGAGTCATACATACTCCACCTACTAAAATACGCTGAAGGGGCTTTTAGCGATTACCCCTGCCGGATACCCCTTATTTGTTTCTCAATTATACTCAGGAAATATTTATCAAGGAAATATTTATCAAGAGTGGATACTTGGGTCTTTTACACAAATTAAACAGTATCGTGTGTTGAAGGAAGGCGATATGATACTAGCAGACAAAGGTTTCATGAATGTTGAAAATTCGGAAAAGGTACTGAATGTTCATTTAGAAATGCCAGACAAAAAATATGGCAACCAGTTGAGCAAAGAGCTGGTCGAGAGATCAAGGAAGATAGCCCAGAAACGTGTCCACGTGGAAAGGTTCATGAGAAAAATAAAGGAAAATATAATTATGAGCCGCAGGACTTCTATCACTGTGACTGGTCACATGAGCCAATGATGGACAATATGCTGTTTGTTGACTTTTATTAGTGATCCAATAATCAAACAATAATATTATTGTTTAAGTACATAATTAATGAAGTTTAGTACTTATGTAGGAAAAGGAATTGTAATTAAATAATTTAGTTATTTGTAAGTTATAAGATCATACATTGATAAACGTATCAAAATGTGTTATATAAAACTCTTCGACGCTAGTCAATGTTTTTATAAATTTCTGTTTTTCAAAGAGGTCTTTAACTTCAGTAGAGCACGCTACGTTTGAAACCGTTCAACACGTACTTAATTGATTATCAATTTTCGAAGGTCGTTCGTTGAAATTAAATCAAAAGCATACCAATATTATTGCTGTGCAACAAAACCAACATCACTCTCCATGGTTAGGCTATGCATTCCCAAAGTTGACATAGCTAGAAGGCCAAAATCGATGATTAAACAAAGTATGATTATGTAAACCTTCAAATGTTATTGCTGGAAAAGCTACTTCACACGAGGATGCTTGTGATATCAAAAATTCTATCAGATGGTCGAGCGAGCCAGCGAGGTGGCAATGGATCGGTCAGCAACAGCAGAAAATCGAATCATGTGAAAAGGAATTTGAAAGTATGCACAGCTTCTTGACATGATAAACGAATTTCGAATAAAATGTCACGGTTCTCAAATGTTTAGCTTGTCTAACTAGGTCAATTGTTTTATATCCAAGCATGTTGCTTCAAAGGAGCAACTACTCAAGTTTGATCCAATCAAGTTGCAAGCTTGAAAGAGATTTAACAGTCTTCTAGGTCAATTGTTACCAAAAAGTTCAATTGTGTTCTAAGATAATCCATTTTCTGAACGAAAACCAATAAGAAGCGCAGAAAAATCTATGTCAATTGTCCCTGAACCATGTCAATTGCTAGAGCTCGTACAAGTTGTCCAATCAACGTGTCTCGATGAACTGAGATTGAAAACAAGCTTTATTGAGGAAGTCACGATCCCACCGATGTCGTGACAACAACTTGACAGCAACGATTTCATGAAACCGTGACGTAAATAATATTCAAGTTTGAATCCAATTTTGAAATAGCACGATAGCGTCATTCTATAGCAGAAGATGTGTTTGTCTTTGGACATAGCAGACATTCCCTGTATCTGGGGCTGTGTTCATCTGATGTACAGATATCACTCACTTCTCGTAGTTCTTAATCCTTAGTCTGAATAATACTGTTTGTGTGAGTGAGATGGAATGCCAGTACACTCAACTTGTTCATATCTCCATACTCAGTCTTCATTGCCACTGACGTGAGTGTGTTTAACAATGTTGATCCTAGTGTATCGGGTGAGTCCATCTAATGCAGAAATATCACAATCCTACAGAGAAAGCTTGATGCAGACTTGTTAATGAGTATAAATACATCGTATACAGATTCATCCGCCATTTGCTTGATGGATAAAAAATTAGTTCGTTCAGTAATAATAAGGCGTTTCTTTGGTTGAAGTAATTCCATAGCTTTTTCTTCGATTGTCTTGTAGGGCATGTCTGCCAGCTTCAAAGGTCGAGCCAATCTTGTTAATTTGATCATCGAATCTTTGCCACAAAGAGATAGAAACAATTCCGTGATGGGATATATCTGATTGACAGTATCGTATTCAAGTGTCTTCGTCCGAGCTTTTGCTGAAAAGGCAGTGAACCAAGCTTCTGTACGTTCCGGATCAGAGAGATTAAACGCTTGTATCTTCAAATCCATGATGAATATCCTTTAACAATGTCGTAACGAATATATAAACGATGATATAGCTATTGTAAATAAATTTCACTCTGGGACGCCAATTTGTGATGTCGTTCTAAACAGAGAACACGCTTGCATTATGTCTGAATAGAAATGAATATATTTCAACATATCTGTAGTTATCCAAAGTGAGGTCAGATGATTTTAGTTGCATAATAATCACAGTGTGAACGGACGGTCTATTTATATTTAGGTGACTACGTCACAGGTATTTTGTATGTTTAATACGATATTCAGCACTTTGTTCCTGTTTCTTCTACAAGAGACTAAAGTATTTTATGTGCTAACCCTCATGCATAACTGTTCAACTCTCCATCATTTAATATAAGATAGATGTGGCGACGTTGAAGCAAGTCAACAATCAATTTGGAGAACCTTATCGTGCTTCCATGTCAACATCAAAGTCAAATAAAAATTGAGAGTACTATTTTTAAAGGATATAGAGACTATAAAATGTACGCGTATTCAACGCAACTTTCTTTCAAAGTCCATGGCCTCACAGAAAGTTTCCTTTTTGCACCAAAGTTCATTAGAAGAATAAAAATGTTTTTCAGCTCTTGGAATTATGTGCTTGTAAGGTATGAGCCAAAAGCTTTTGTTTGCATTCAACTTCAAATCTGAGATATTTCAAAGTAGCATTTTTATAACTGGAGGAATGCTTCTAATAGCCCAAGATGTACATAATATTCTATTTCACAGTACATCTTGCAAGCAAACGATTATTGTTAATAATAGTTCCTCATAGATTTTCTGTAAATGTAGTAGGAGCAAGCAGTTTTGAAAATATCAGTCCACGCGAAGACTAAACATTACGTATAAGCTGTAGTATGATGTTCGTCAAATGAAATGTAAGCAAGACGTGAAGACGATGGACTATCGCTATTTATTGTCGTATTGACTATGCCTAACAGCGTAAGGGAGAAACACTGATAGATGGTAGAAACTACTCAGCCTTGGTAATTGAAATCATTCCTAGCGATGATTGATCAAATCCGCTTGGCTTTATTTCCTTTTTTTCTGGAGTGCTTCGACTGGCATGCGTTAGAAATGGGTCGTTTTTGCCACAAGTAAAGCACGTAGTAAATGATTATCACATCATCAGCAAGGATGGATGAGACTGTCTGCGCATCTTGTCTGTGATGGATACTGTTGTGTCCCGAGTGTCTGCTGCTGTTATGAAAATAGTTGGGGGTAATTTCCTCACGCTTAAATATCCTCTGCTTTGCATAGATGCATTACGTCATGCTATGACAGGTTGGACAATCAAGAGAGACATGATTTCAGTACACTTCAAGACACCACTGAAATGCAAATAAAGACGTATTGGCATGTAGCTGAACATAGAAACCGGCACTGATGAAGTCGTCTCCGTATAAGTACTTCCGAGGACTTGTGAACAAATTAATTGTTAAATTTGAATTCTTGTGGGCTACTAGCTAATAAAATCATCTTGCGTCAGATTTTTCGTGTATGGGATCCGTACTTAGACCACTTTATAATTGGTGCACAACAAAGCTGACACAAAGGTGATTTTGATAGCTTTTAATCCACAAGAATTTAAATTGATTGAACTATTATTTACCAATAAACTTGCTTCATACATAAAAGAATAATCAATTGAATCAATTGAATCAATTAATCAAAAAGAGTATCTAGCTTTTGTGTGAAAATGTGGATAACGAAGGTCTTGATTGCTCCATTAAGTGACTCCCAAGTATCTACAAGTTCCTATTTTCAAGTAGGAAACTTTTTGATTTATACAGTTCTTCTTTCTTATGACTAAGCGCATCCATCAAATACTGAAATGATACACGATAAAGCTTGTCAATAAAGACTTCTTTAGTGTAGATTTCAAGCTCCAAATTGGAATTCTGTCTCTTTTTCAACCACGTTTAACTTCTTAACACTCATAAAATTTAACAAACCATAAGAACTGCCTTGACAGCAGCGGAGGTACTGACTTAAAATGATATCTTACATTCGTTTTTAGCTTAGATATTTTTTAGCTTAGATATATGTATTATAGATATGGTATTGAACCATGAGTAAGTAAGTAACATTTGACGAGATTTGATATCCAGCAAAATGATAGTTGAAACCATGTTAGACTATACTTTTGTCAGTCATTTGGTAGAGTAGTGATATCGTGTTTAGCAAAAAAAGTATGGTTATAAGACATTCTTTTGATAAAATGAAACAATACAACTTTGCAATTTTTTTTAAAAGTGCACCAGTACAACGTGACAGTAGATTGATTTTGTTGGAGCTACACCAATACGCGGTGACAATCCTTTTTGTGCCTGTTGACGCGTCATACATGTTAGACATGCAACATCTGACCTTGCTCCTAAATGCTGTAAAACAATCAAGAATACAGATGGTCGATAGCCACTGTAAACATATAGATATAAAGGATTAAGTGGGTTCTTAGAAATTATCAATTTGAGTTGGATCAAAATTGTACAGTTTCTGTTCACATACTACGCAAATGTCTCATTAGCATGTGAAATGATATATTATAAAGACCGAACTTGAAACAATTGAACAGAAAGATGTGATAGAGCCCGTTTATGTATTATCTGGGCGAATCTTTTTATAATGAATCTAACCAAGCAATTTTAGTTCTCATTTCGGTAAGGCAGCAGCCTCTGTACGTAATCCTCTCAATAACGATTACTATTTCCATTTGCAGCCTCGGCACTCGAAGGTATTTTCAGATCTAAAATATCACATTTCGACTGCTATTTAAACTACTCTGACAAAGTACAACTCGTGAATGTTTATGCCTGTTATTCCAGGAATTGTAGCAGTATTTCTCCAGAGCAATACTGGCACAAAATCTCCCTTCACAGTTCACGTTGCTTCAAAATCATGTACTGAATGGGAAGAGCCATTAGCGTAAGAATGCGTCTTCCAATGCACTTGCACAACTGCAGCAAAGAATAAAAAATGTTGTTAAAAACATATGTATCTGATATTTATAATAAAATCACGAGCCGTGGCAAGTGATGTTTAGGGTTTCACGTGTCTCACAGCACCTCGAGTGTTAATAAAACGCCATACAGCCCGTCATTATGATGATTTTTGGTGATAAACTAATAATATTATGATGAAATCATGATATTTTGATACTATTACTTCGTAGTCATGGGCAACAGAGTTAATTTATGATCTTCTGAATTGATAAACATTTCTGAGAGGTTTAGCTGCATCAAACATTTAACCATCATCAGAGCGGGCATCAGAGCCGTGACTGAGCTCAGTTGATGTTATGAAGTCAAAAACCCTTTTTGGAAACATTGACTGATCAACGCATTTCAAAACTCAACAATGACAAGCAAAAACACATGCTAGAACTATGTAGTCAGCTAGGATATCAAATGCATATTAACAATATATTTTTCTTCTGTTTGAAATAAGAGGCCATACGTATATTTTTTACTGATTAATTTGCTTGATGATCACTTCGGCGTAAAACTCGCAATAGCAAAATTAATGATTGATTTTTGCATGGTTTAATGGTTGCGTTTATTACAATGCTTGCGTTTATTACTATCAATACAGTGATGGCAATCAAGTTAGTGACACAAAAATGTTTTAAATCTTAAAGTCTGCAACTTAATAAATTTTAAGATATTTAGTTAGTTTGAAGAGTATCTCTAATCACCACTGCAGTTTTGCTATTGTTGACAAAGTCTTTCCAAGCTACTTTCCACAATAGAAATCCTTCTGATATGTGATTTCATTTATATCCCATCAAAACTGATTTGATAGCAAAAGAGGCCATACACATATATCTTACTGTGTATCTGTATAGTGTCGATACTGGATTTTTAAATGCTCTACAAATAAACACCACCCTGGATACGCTATTGTTGTACCCAGTCTCTCGAAGCTATCGCGCACAAAAAACTCCTTCGGGTCAATCTTTTTATTAATATTAGTATTCTATTGAAAATTCTGTTATAGAAACTTCACGCACATACCTTAATGCATGTTTCATTCAAAAATCTAGAGTGTCAATACTTTAATTCTTAAAGTTACTCAGTTTGAAAAAAACCTCTAAATGTCACCACAGTTAAGCTATTGTTTTCAAAGTCTACAAGCTTCTCGCACAATAAAACACTTCCTGATTATCTTATCATTAAGACTCAATCAAAAAATCTTTGGTAGCAGAAAATATGCACATAAATCGTAATTTATATATGTGATGTTGAATATAATTCCCGCTCGGCCTTTTGAAATATCTTGTTTTAATCATTGCATGGACGGTATTTCCCAATGAAAAAATCAAGTGAATCCTCGTGAAATGATATTACAGTATAATCTCAGTACATGCTAGGTCTTTTTCCAGTATTACTTTCATCCGGTCCGCAGGACCTCAGTAATGGATTTTGGCTCATAATTAATCTCCATCAATCTTTCAAGCTTTCTTAATTCCTCTGGAGTTTTTGCTCGTCTTTAGAGCTTCACCAATACTACCTCAATTGCATAAGTGTGGATGTTGGAGTCGATATCACGCTCCCGAGGGGAAAGTTACCGCCTTCTTCTTTCAAATTCTACTTTGGACTTTTCATAGTCAACACGACTTCTCCGATGTGCAGCAATCTCTGTGATCCAAAAATCAATGCTCATTCTGATTCATTCTAGTAATGGCTGCCATAGAAATAATCTTTACGATTATCGATTATTTACACATTCAATTTCTTTTGCTACTAGCTTACCCAATTTGGTAGACAGCAGCAAGTTTACACAATCACAAGTACTACTGGTCTTCTTCTCTGTAACCCCTGTTTGGTATTCAATTTCGAACGGCTTTGTATTAATTCTCATGGCATGAGTTTTACGAGCTTTTAATTGCGATAATTCAGCCTGATGAGATTTCTTTCGGCACTGGTGTTTATATCACGTATCTGCGATTTATCTCGTCACTTATTATTGCAAAATTAACTGATATATCTCTGTTTCCAGCATCAGAGGAAATTATTTGTTTCAGGCAAAGTACCCTGCTTTCTTCTCCATGTTCACTGTATCGAGCCCCTCAACTAGTTTCTTATATTTTCTCAAATAGTTTTCATTCTTTCCATTCAACTTGAATCTGGGCAATTCCTCAACCACTGCTTACCTTCGCATTATAGACATCCCGTTCTGGGTGGTGCCTCCTTGCTACTTTTTCTGATCATTCTTCCTGTCACTCACAGCTTCCCTTTTGGGAAAATCGGCTTGCACGTGCATGATTACCTTTACATGTCCGGCATTCAAGTTTCTTGCTAACTACGTAATGCTCAAATTTGTAGCCAGAATATTCCCTGTCATTGTTTCGTATTTGGCTGTTTAGTAACCATAAAAACCTTAACTGTGAATGGAATTATTTCATCACCGCTTATCCGTTTTTTTTTCTCTTGCCAGCTTCAAGTATCCATCATACCTATTATTGAAGACTGTCACACCTTTTCTATCAGAAGATTTTCATTGTGGAGCAGCTTCATGTTAGAATAGCAATATCTTCGCTAAAACATCTCCCCGCCATTTCCACCCATATTTCAAACTCTGCAATCTTCTACACGCTAAATTTGCAGCCAAAGTTAGCTTTGTAATTGCAAATTGTTCCACACGAGTTCATTGATTAGAAATAGCCCATAAATGTAATGAATACTAACAAGATATGCCTTCAGCATGACTAGAACTATACTGACTCTTCAAATCGTGCATCCGTTTTGTAACTGTAGCTGTAAGAAAAGAAATGTGTACGGATTTTTATGAACGTTAAGTCATATACCCATTCTGAACAATTATTGAAAATGCTATAGACAATATCAAGATTGATGATTTATATTATAACAAGCTTGTTTTTTTCTTCACAAACTATTGCATAGTCGATATGTGCAGCCAACTTTCTTTATTTCCATGTTTACGCTCATTCATCATACGCATCCATTCAAACATTTCTTTGAGGTACCATTTGTGACTAATCCATTCTTACAGAATTCACCTAACTAGAAATGTACAGAATATTGGAATAAGTCCATCATTGAAATTCAAACTAATCCAATACAACTTATAACTTCAGATCATCTATCAAAAAAATCATATTGGATTCGTATGATACCTAATGAATTTAAAAATCTGTTTTCTGTGTTGGTAAATAATTAATATCCACCTATTAACTCATTTTTATTCTTTTGTCAGTTTCTTTCTGTATCTTCCAAACCTGTGTGATATAAAATGCACTATTTGCTATTTCACGTTATAATAATATTATGATATTTATTTGTTATCTGATTTCAAGTAACTGCGTCTCCCGAAAAACAAGGCTTGGATTGCTTATGGGATGACGCAGCCACTGCTCTAATTGTACCACCAATTACTTTTGATTATTAATGTGGTTGAAATATATTTATTCACGACAGCTGTCAATCAAACAAAAATAAGCTACATCATCAAAAATCATCACAATAGCAATTCAATACGACAACGATAGCTTTTCGTGAAAGGTCTCTCTAAAAACTTGAAATATTTATTGTATCACTCCTGGAAACTGTTAGCAGAGGAAAACACTTCTTTGTTGCTTGCCTTTCCTTATACAAGAAGGAATAAACAAGCATTGTCTAAATAACAAGACTTGGTCTGTAGGCTTTACTCGGGAAGTCAACAGAAAGGCAGTCCTTGGCTTCCTCAATAAAATACCTCTCCGCTCTTTCTTGTCAACTGGAGTGAAACTGGTTGAAAAGAATTTCAAGTCAATAAAGCAAAAGTGCAATAAAAAGAGTTTGAAAAAATGTATAACAAGGCAGAATTGCTGATTGCAGATATTCCAATTAAATTTTGATAATTCTATACATATTGGAAGTGAATAAATATTTCTACCTCTGTGTTACTGAAACTTTATGAAATATATCGTATATTGTTGATTTGCCTGCAAGATTGAACACATTTCAAAAGATCGATCAATCAATCATTCTATGTAGCTACTCTTTTGCTAACAAGTCTATTTCCATTACCACACACCAATATCAAAATCATATTCTCATCATGAAATTTACATCAAGTCAAATCATCGATTTTCCATTCGAAATACTGGTGGGTATAAGTGGAATTATCTATCATATACACTGAAAGAACTCTCATCCCAGATCCGTTTAAAAAGTTCTCCGAGTATCATATTTATAACTGACTTCATGTATACAAAGTAACATTTATCCTTCTAAAACTTTCCTCTTTCTCGGCGTCTAGTTTTTTAATCCTTTTTATACAGCGCTCAAGAGAACAGAGTTCCTAAACTTAATTAACAAGTTCCGAATAAATGCTGATAGTGATGATGATACTAAGCTTGGAAGTAAAGAAACCCGAATTTAAGAACAGCATTCTGCAAATAGATATTTTCATAAAGCAGTCTACATCTACGTGTTAGAAATGCGAGTAGAAAGATTTTACTCCAAATTTTTGCTGTTCATGACACCTCTACATAGTGTTGTAGTTGAGATGCTCCGAGATATATTTTACAGATGGAGAGATCGACAGAGGAATGGTCCTAATTTCTACTTGTTACAACAGAAAAGCAGCCAGAGTACAGCATACTGACAGCTGTTTTTAAACCGCATTTCCAATTCTATGGAAGATCTACGTGAGTTTGAAAACCCAAAACCTACTGCGTGACGCTTCGACGGACAACTAACTAAAAGTCTCCGTATAGACTCTGGTCGCTGCCTAATCCAGAAGCGAATTCTAGTTCAAATATTCAAATGTTTTCAATTTTGGGACTTCTGCTGAATGAAGCTAAAAAGTTCTAATTTCTTTTGTTGATCAGTATGAAGTATTTTTTATTTTCGTTTGAATTCGGTAAAACAAGGCACCTGTTTCAATTATGAAAAATTGAGACACAATGCAACCTGTTTCTTGTACGTAAAAGGCTTCAAATATACAAACGTTAGGAAACGAATTGAAAACCTCAAAACATAGTTAACGGAATAAAATGGCTTGGTGTTTGATGCTGCTTATAACAAGCTTTGTTATTGTAGATTCAGAAGATATTGTATCTGAGCTGCAACTGTATAAGCAAACTGCGGACAAAGTATTTCAAGCTATACCATTTTTAGTAGAGAAGACTACGGATCTGACTTCGTGTTCAATCCGCTGCTTGAATAATGAGAAATGCTTGTCTACCAATGTCAATACAAATGAAAATGATGAGTTAGTTTGCAGTTTTATCAATAAGACGATATGTCATAACCAATCGAAACTACTGGAAAAGCCTGGTGGTGCCTACATGGAGATACGGGTGAGCATGATTGGATGTAGAAAGTCGCATGGGAAATTATAAAAATAAATGAGTTTTACCCTTTTTAATAAACTTTTGTCGCATGTGGAAATAGTTGCTAGGACACAGGTAATTGTTTGTTAATGCAAAATTAGTATAACCAAATTTCTCAGACAGGGTCTACTTCTAGCGATAAAATTGAAAGTTAGATTATAAATTGAGGAATGGTGAACAATTATAGCTTAGATTCTCATTTGCTATATATTTGAGTTTCTATGTATCCAACAAGTGGCGACTATTCAATATTTAATGTAGTGTAGTTCAAGGGGGATCGACAGTGAAATGAGTTGACGCAGGATTATTTGTTGATTATAGAGACTCGTGTACTTAGCACCAACATCTACTCTGTTAAGGGATTGATATGGTAATTATAGATTCCCTCCAATATACAGTACTGCTTCCACATCTCTCTTTGGTTATGAAAGTATTGCTTCAGGTCATGCTATCTACAAAAGGCGATCATATTCACTTTGGTATAGGATCAAACATGTTTGTACTTATTAACGAGAACTGAACGCTACAGAAATACTTAGTCATTTGATAATTTCTATTTCACTTCAACTCTTCGCTAACAGAAGGAGCATCGATTACATAGGTATTTTGATATTGTGTTGAAAAAAGATAGTGTCCTAATGAAATTTCTAGTTTTGCTCATTATTATTAAAAACATTGTGAGTCTAAAATCTGCCTTCGATGATTTTTTCTTCCTTTTAATTACGTAAATTTGTTGAATACTACCAATCAAGATATTAAAATTACTCGTTTCAAATATTGAACTAATTAGCTTATTTCTACCATGTACCTGATTTGAGATCTTTTGATTACTAAATTTAAAAATTTTAGTAATTGAATTGTATACTCATCTATCTTTTCTGGTTTAATAATGTCATTCCTTAATAAAACACTGTATTATGTTATTTCGTGAAGCGAAAATTAGATTAAAAGCCAGTAAGTAATCTAAAGTGAAAATAGTTATATGGCATACGCTACTATCGAAACTCGAGAAATTGATTGTGAAACAAAAGAGTTGCATTTGAAATCAGTAGGCGAAACCCATGATTTAAACTGTCGGATCAACAACCATTTACATACGACTTCAAGTTTGAAAATTCAGGTCCCAGTTCTTCAACATTTGCTTTAAAATTCCGCATTCCTTACGGTTGTAAGGGATAGGAATGTGGGTCACAATAATATGCTTGAATAGGGTGCAGTACACTCCATGAAGCGTAGTCGTTTTCAATACAATTAGAAGCGTATTGGTTTTCGGAACAGAATTTCAACAAGCTGTATTTTGAAATAATTTATGGAGCACGATATAATTGCACAATTGCTTAGCCTTCAAAATAGTGATTGGTTAAAGAAACGCTCTAATTTTAAGCTATGTGTAAAGTTTGTTATCGGACAATAGCGAATATAAATGTTCGAATCAATTACCTATCGCAGATGAGGTATATGTAAGCTTATAATGATCATAAAATTGTAACAACAAAAAAGCTATTTCTCACCAGAGACACTTAAGCCTAAAGATCCTTATTGGTTAACTACAACAAAGATGTTTTTTGTAGATGGATTTGGAATATTCAGTCGAATTCCGATGAATTCAAGGGAAAGTGGGAGTTGGGATGCATCAACGATTGTCCAATACCTCAATGTTTCTGAAAAATTTGCAACAACTATCACGTATAATTGATTGATAAATGTGCTACCATAGGGTACCCCTCCATTAACCCTCTGTTGTATACCACCTATCCATGCTCAAATATTGGACTTTCCAGATAAATAGAATCATTCGCATACTTTTTTGATGCTAGTAGTGCACGATTTATAGAATCATATACATTCTATTTGAAACTTATATAGAAAATAGCTTCAAATTAATTTTTTTTTGAAAAAAATACAACCACCCTGAAAATCCTGTTCTATTCTACTCGCATCGAAATTCTAGGATTGAATGAGATGAATAATGTGGTTGCGAAATATTCGATGAAACGTCTGACAGCTATAAGATTAGTTAAAATATCGTATTGATTCCAACTTCTTTCGAGAAAAGTGACTAGATATTTAGAATTATGCGTGAACATGAGGCAAATTATATTCGATATACTATATGACGGAAAGTACAATGAACAAAACGCAAAAGGACTAGACAACGTAACACGAAATTGATCATTATCGAATTGGATAATGTTTTAAAATATATTTTATCAGTGTCGATAACCCCATGAAATTGAAGCAATCTATTGATGATTCAATTAACAGGTTTAATCAGGTAACCGTCATCCAGATTACATCATTTATGCTTCAATATTCCCACAGCCTTTTGATATATACGAAAAATGATCTTTTGATTGAGTTTCGAAGATCTTAATTATTTTGAAGCCTTCAAGCATTCATTCATCTACGACAATATAATGATTTTTTCTCAGGGATCCATTCAAAGTTGGAATGTTTAATTTCTTTTTCTTTTATAGAACTGCGTTGGATGCAAAAGAACTGGTATGTGTTTCTGTTGTGCATGCATGACTACGATAATTCTATATCAAAAAATGTATAATCGCAATACTAAATGGCTTACAATGAGTTCCACAATGATTTTCCTAAACACATGGGGAAGGAGAGAAGATTCTATTTATCAGTTTTTCATTTGCAGTTATTTATGGATGGACCCAGTGGTCACCAGACTCAT
>JANVCG010081445.1:4498-16353 GCA_025505365.1 Haliclystus inabai
CCACTTGTATTCCATCAAGAACCTGATGTGGTTCATCGTCCAGATATAGTACTCCATCGGGCACCAATTGTAATTCATCAACGACCAGTAATATATCATCAGGCTCCAGTTGTTGTTCATAAACCAGATTACATTGTCCATCAGTCACCAATTATTGTACATCCAATTATCCATCACCATCGTATAATCACTCATCATGTCCATGACTATCATGTTGTACCACATGTTCATCATACTTCTTGTGGTTGTTCTGGAAAGAAAGATTGCGTATGTGATAATAATGATGAAGTTGAAACCACCATTGAATCATCTAAGAAAGACAATACGAACAAGCATCATATAATGAACACTAGATCCATTGACAAAGATAATGTGTTGAAGGAGGTAGAAATCATGAAAAGAGCACTCAACGAAACTGCCAATCATACACTAACAACAACAAACACTACCAATAATACAGACAGTAAAACCACAGCTAATGATACTAGTAGTGAACAATCAATTACATCCAGCCTGAAAGGTAGTAACACGACACTGAATGGCACTTCAGGGAACGATACTTTAGCAAAGAACGGTACAGACTTTAAATCAGGCACAAAAAAGAAGAAGGATGTTGTCGTTAGTCGTCCACCCATAATTTACCATCCACCTCCAGAGATTTATCACCGGCCAGATATTGTTGTTCACCGACCACCACTATTGATTCATAGACCATCAATCATTTATCATCAGCCCCCAGTTATCGTACATAGGCCTGCAGTTGTATATCATCAGCCACCATTAGTTTTCCATCAGCCACCACCAGCAGTTCAGCAGCCAATGCTTGTTTCTCATGATACTTTCAGCATGAAACCAAGTGCCTTATATACCCATATGGGATCTGTAGTAAATAAAGTGGGTAGTTATGTGGGTGTCCCTCATGGACCTGTTATTAATTATCCAAACTCTCCCTTCTACGGTCCCACAGGGTATGGTCCTGCACCGGCTGTTGGCTACCACGAATTTGGTCAATCACGAGTTCCTTATGCTGCCCCAAGCACTGGAGGGGAACCTTTCATGTCAGTCTCTAACATGCCATGGATGCATAGACAAAACTTTGAAGAGCCAATGAATGGACAAGAGCACGGAATGGAACATTATTCAGACCAAGGCCATAACGGTGAAGAGCCTCATTTTAATGAACATGAAGTAGCTTCTCATTTCGAAGGTCAAGGAAACATTGAGGGACATGGAATGGAATATGACAATCATCAAATGCAAGGAGGTGATATCCATAGCTCGTTTCACAATGAATTCCACAATGCGCCAGAGTTTGCACAGAATAATGACTTCCATGAGTTCCATGGTAACGGTTTCCATGGCGAGACAATGGGTGATGGGTCACCAGTTGGTCACATCCCAGACATGGGAGGACCTGGTGAGAGCTATCACCCTCAAGTTGGACCACCCGATGCACAATTTGCACCTACAACAGCAGAACATGAAGGTAGACAAGTTCCTCCTGCTTTCAAGCGAACAAAAGTACCAAAAGAAGGGGAGAAGTTGAGAGAAGCTAGATCAGCACAAGAATCAACACATCACAAAAAGAAGAAATCTCATAAGAAGCACCAGGTGGTTGTTGCTAGACCAGATATTATCTACCACCAAAGACCAGAAGTTTATCATAGACCGGATGTTATAGTTCACAGACCTGATGTTGTTATTCATAGACCATCGATAGTTGTTCGTCGACCCCCCGTGGTTGTACATCGACCAGATGTTGTCTACCATCAACCTCCTGTAGTTTTCAATCAACCAGACCCCATTGTTCATCAGCCCCATGCTATTTCCCATGATATGTACTTCAACCAAGTGGTACCTATGCATGCTGGCTCTCACATTCAGCACTCTGGTGATAGGTTCCAAGAGAATGCCGGATACTACCCTACCACAGGGGATCAACAGGAAAATATGGCAGAAGGTGGAGTTGTACAAGGAAAAGCTTATGGAAATGTCGGTGGAATGGACAGCATAGACGGCCAACCACTAGCAGGAGTGCAGCCTTCGATCCCAGGTTTGCAGCCCTCGATCTCAGGACTACAATCTTCCATTCCAGGATTTCAGACTTCCAACTCAGGATTGCAGCAATCGATTCCAGGATTACAGCCTGGCTTCCAACCTAGCATTCAACAAACAACTGCTGGTGAAGGAGTTCTCCAAGGACAAGAAAATATTCAAGGTCAAATGACACCAGAGGGTAACGATATCAACAGTAACCTGATGGAAAATTCTCAAAGCAATGTTATTCAAACAACAGACGATTCAAGTACAGATGCTGCACATACTGCTGGTCAACTTGGACCAGTTGCTCCAGTCTTTACAGATGCAAACCAAAGCACAGTCTCAGATGAAGATCATATACCTGCACAGCAATCAACAGGTGAAGTGGCTGTAACAAAATCTAAATTTCCAAAGAAATCGAAGAAGAAGGAGGTAAAAGTTACGTTAAAGTCCAACATTGAGAAGTCTACAGTAAATACCCTGCACAAGGAACCACTCAAACATGAAAATAGTGCAAAGAAGCACTCATTTGGTGGATTTGGAGGTGGTGGATTTGGTGGTGGACATGGAGGAGGAGGATGGGGTGGTGGCGGTCACGGAGGAGGAGGATGGGGTGGAGGTCATGGAGGTGGAGGGTGGGGAGGTGGTGACTACGGTGGTGATCATTTCGGAGGCTACGGAGGTGGTGGCGGAGGACATCATGGAGGATGGGGAGGCGGAGGTGGTTGGGGTGGAGGTGGTCATGGAGGTGGAGGATTTGGCGGGGGCTATGGTGGAGGCCATGGAGGCTGGGGAGGTGGTGGTCATAGAGGAGGCGGTTGGGGAGGAGGGTATGGAGGAGGTCATGGGGGTGGTGGATATGGAGGTGGTGGTGGTGACCATATTGATTCTGATTGGGATCATGATAATTGGGGTCACGGACATGGAAACACTTGGGAGCATCATAATGATCATGACCACAGGCATGGCGGTAATCAACATATTGTGCTATACAGACCAGACATTGTATTCCATCCACGTCCTGAAATGTATCACAGACCAGATATTGTTGTTCATAGACCTGATATTGTCATTCATCGACCATCCGTTGTTATTCATCAACCACCCGTTTTGGTTCATAGACCAGCGGTTATTTTACATCAACCGCCAGTAGTTTTCCATCAACCTGCACCAGTAGTACACAGGCCTCATGTTGTGTCACATGACATGTATGTCACACATAATGCACATGAACATGTTGGTTCACAGATATCAGGTGGAGACGGTGGTGGAGGCTATGGTGGTGGATATGGCGGAGGTCACGGAGGCACTACCACTCATGGTGGATACTACGAAGGACATGACCTTGCACACCATGATGGAAGTCATGGAGATGGAGGATACGGAGGAGGTGGTGGATATGGAGGAGGTGGATGGGGTGGTGGCCATGAAGGTGGAGGAGGAGGCTTTGGAGGTGGGGGTGGAGGCTGGGGAGGTCATCATGGAGGAGGATTTGGAGGAGGCCATGGTGGTGGCTTTGGAGGTGGTCATGGTGGTGGCTTTGGAGGGGGTCATGGTGGTGGAATTGGAGGTGGTCATGGCGGTGGATTTGGAGGTGGCCATGGTGGTGGCTTTGGAGGGGGTGGCTGGGGAGGTGGCCACGGAGGTGGAGGCTATGGTGGTGGAGGCTATGGAGGCGGTCATGGTGGTGGTGCATGGGGAAAATCTCATGTAGAAAAAGCCAATGCAACTGCAAATGAATCCACTGCTCAACCAGAAAAGAAGTCCTTATCAGTCACCAGCAGCACTAAAAAATCAGACAATAAAACTTCAGAAGCTGTTCCTGTTAAGAAAACTCTGAAGTCAATTGTTAAAGAAATCCGAAAGAGACGTTCAGCTGCAAAAGAACCTGTAGAAAAATCTGTTAAAGGAAACTCAACTCATGCTTCAAATAAGACCAAGGATGGTAAAAAGCATCACATAACAGTCTATCATAGACCACCTGTTGTATTTCATCAACGCCCAGAAGTTTATCACAGGCCGCCAGTGGTCGTTCATCGGCCTGACATCGTAATACATAGACCACCTATTGTTGTTCATCGACCAGCAGTAGTTGTGCGAAAGCCAGACATAGTCTATCACCAGGCTCCACTTGTTTTTAACCAGCCTAATCCAATTGTACATCAACCAGTTGCACAATCTCATGATATGTATGTGAACCGACAAGTTCCAGTCCATGTAGGTTCACGTGTGAATTACGCTGGTTGCGGGAACTCTGGAGGTGAAGGCTGTGTTAATGGAGTTAACAGTAATTATGGATCAGTATATAATCAAAATGCTGGTGTTCCACTTGGCTCACACGGAGCAATTTCAACTCCAGATGCTAGTTATGGTAATGTTGTTGGTGTAGCTGGTGAAAATTCTTATGGTTATGGTGGACAGTCATATGGGAATTTTGCAACAGGAACTCACGATATGGGGTTTAATCAAGGTCTGCGTGACATTGGCTTGAACGAAGGAACTGCCAATATTGGATTGAACCAAGGAGTCCACAATGTTGGATTGAACCCAGGAGTTCAAGATACTGGATTAAACCAAGGATTAAATGAAGGATTAAACCAAGGATTAACCCAAGGATTAAACCAAGGGACAGACACTATTTTAGATGGTGGAAGCATCGGTATTCCAAGTGATTCCCATCCTTCTTACTATGGAGGATATCAAGGACCTGTTGGTTATCCATCATCATATGGTCAAACAGGTGGAAGGATCACTGGAGTGGTTGGTCATGGCTTACCTCATGGAATATTGAAATCAAAAGTTCCTAAACATCATAAACATGCTCATCATGTCAAAGGAACGCGAAAAGATGAAATTGCTTCTACTGATGCTAAAGAAGAAAAGACTAAACATGAATCTGGTACTAAAAAGCATTCTGTAGGTGGCTTTTCAGATGGAGGTGACTTTGGAGGTGACCATGGAGGCGGATTTGGTGGATTTGGAGGGTTTGGTGGAGGACATGGAGGAGGGTTTGGGGGTGGCCACGGAGGTGGATTTGGAGGAGGTCATGGTGGAGGTTTTGGGGGATTTGGTGGTGGCGGTCATGGAGGGGGACTTGAAGGTGGTCACGGAGGATATTTTGGCCACGGCTTTGGCGGCTTAGGAGGAGGTGGCGGTGGTGGAGGAGGATATGGAGGAGGCCATGGTGGAGGCTATGGTGGTGGTCACGGAGGAGGACACGGAGGTGGACATGGAGATGGAGGACATGTTGAAGATTGGGATGGTCATGATTGGGGCCATGGAGACCAAAACACATGGGAGCATCATAATGATCATCATCACACACATGCAGGTGAACAGAGTATTGTTGTTCAAAGACCAGATATCATATTCCATCCAAGACCTGAGTTATACCACAGACCAGATATAATCGTTCATAGACCTGATATTGTTATTCATCGTCCCTCAGTCGTTATTCATCAACCACCCGTATTGGTACATAGACCAGCTGTTATTTATCATCAGCCTCCTGTTGTTTTCCATCAGCCAGCACCTGTTGTACACAGACCACATGTTGTATCTCATGATATGTATGTTACAAAGAACGAGCCTCATCAAGTTGGTTCTCAAATTGAGCATGGTGGTGGTGGTGGTGCTGGAGGTGGTGGTGGATTTGGTGGCGGACATGGTGGCACCACTAGCCATGGTGGCTATTATGAGCAACATGATATAGCTCATCATGATCAAGTACATTCCCATGACGATTTTGGAGGAAACCATGATGAATTTGGAAGTGATCATGGTATTGGTCATGACTTTGGTGGCTTTGAAGGATTAGGTGGTGAGGGTGGAGGCCACGGTGGCGGATTTGGAGGAGGTCATGGTTTTGGTGGTGGATTTGGAGGAGGACACGGCTTTGGTGGTGGTGAAGGAGGAGGACATGGTGGTGGCTTTGGAGGTGGACACGGCGGTGGGTTTGGAGGTGAAGGCGGTGGTCATGGCGGTGGACATGGAGACTTTGGCGATGAGGGACATGCATTTGGGAAATCTAAGGTTCCAAAAGATTCAAAAAGTACATCTAAGAGATCCGTCGCAGAGAAAGAAAAAGGAAAGTCACATCATGAAACTGGTACAAAGAAGCATAAAGTGGTCGTTTTCAGACCACCAATTGTTTACCACCCTCCCCCAGAAATTTACCACAGAGCTGCTTTGGTAGTCCATCGACCTGATGTGGTAATCCACAGACCATCTGTGGTTGTTCATAGACCAGATGTCATTGTACATAGACCAGCAGTGGTGTATCATCAACCACCAGTTGTCTTTTACACTCCATCTCCAACAGTTCATCAGCCCATCATGCACTCGCACGATGCTTATCTGAAAAAACCGGCTTATCAACATATTGGGAGCCGTCTTCAACACACAGGGGGTGTAATTCACAAAGCAGTTGCTACACAAGAGCAAGCCCAAGGAACAGAAGCAGGAGAAGAAGAAAATGTCACCAATCAAGCTACATCTGCTGAACTTTCTTCTGGTATGGCAGGTCAACAACTTCAACAGCAGATTCAGCCTCAATCAAATGAATTTCAAAGGTTTGGTCCAGTCCCAGTCGCAGGCATAAATACTGGAGGACAACTTCCATACTCTGAGCAAGAACATTACCCAGGTATGTCTGACATGAATGGAATGTATGGAATGAATAGAGCCAATGGAATAAATAGTGGGTACAATGGTATGCGTGGAGTTAATGGAGTAAATGGTGTTGATGGATTTAACGGAATGAATGGGATGGATAACATTCCTGGCATTGCCGGCATGGGTAGTTTGAACGAGCAGGGGCTACCAGAACAAGCTGCTATGGGTGCTGGAACTGGTGCGTCAATTCCAAATGCAGCTGGATTTGGAGATAATACTGGGCTTGCAGGAAATAATGGGCTTGCCGGAAATACTGGTCTTGGTGGAATTGCTGGTCTAGAAGGTGCTGCTGGTCTTGAAAATAGATTAGATCATCTACCAGAAGAAAACTTACAAGGTGGATCAGCGTCTGAATCCATCATGGGCCCTTCAGCTGTTTTACCTCAAGTGGCGCCAGCTACTTCTACAGCTCAAGGCATTAAAGATGAAAATTCTGCTTCCTTTACTCCCGAGACAGCATCTGATCCAGCAGCTGCTCAAGCTTATGGTAAATCAAGTGTTGCAAAAAATCATAAGAAGTTAAAGTCACACAAAGGTTCTAAAAAGCATTCTCTTCATCATATCGTCACTCGATCACTAAAAGAAGCATCAAACACAACAGCAAAGGTCAACGGGACAAAAAAATCATCTTTGAAGAAGAAAGGTAAATCTCAAGGCAACTCAAAGACTGTGAAGGCAACCAAGAAGAATGATATTATTGTAAAACGGCCACCTGTTATCTACCATCCACCCCCTGAGATCTACCATCGTCCCCCTATAATTGTACACAGACCTCCATTAGTAATTCGTAGACCACCAATTATCTATCACCAACCGCCTGTTATTGTACATCGGCCTGCTGTTGTATACCATCAGCCTCCACTTGTTTTCCATCAACCACCACCAGCTGTCAGTCAACCTATATTGAAATCACATGATACTTTTATAATGCACCCAGCAGCTCGTTTAACCCATCTTGGGTCCATGGTATCAAATGCAGGAACATACGTTGGAGTGCCAGAGCATAAATTTATGTATCAGGGAGGTATGGGATTTTTCCACGCTCCACAAGAAGAAGAACATGGTGGTTCGGAATACGGACACACAGGTGGTGAAGGACTTGGCGGTGGTGCTGGTAATCATGGAATGGCTGAGCAATACGGTCATGAATCAGCCATTGCAGGATATGAGACCCATGCCGAAGGACACAGTGCCACACCAACAGTTGGAAATTTTGAGCAGAATGCGTTTGCAGGAGCTGGACAACAAGAAGCTGGTGGATCTGATAGCTTTGCAAATGCCATGGGAGGTGGTGCATCGTATGGTGGAGCGGGTGCAGCAGAAGCCTTTGCAACTGGTCAGGAATCAATGGAAGCAGCTGGAGGTGCTGAACATGGAGACATGGCTGCAGCTTTCGGTGGTCACGCACCCTCACCATTTGATGACTCACACTCAACATTTGGTAGAAATTCAGTGTCTTCGGCATCATATTCTGCCGTTCAAAGCAAAAGGAAGAGCATTGAAAAACCCCTGAAAGCTCTTGCTAGACGCACAAAACAAAAAGGGAAAAGTCACAAGAAAACTAAGCGACAAGCTCCATTTAACTTTCCATCCCCAGCTGATCCATTTAGTGGACAAATGAGACAAGAAGGAGAATACTATCCAAGAATGGGTGGTGCAATGAATCCATTTATGCAAGAAAAGAGACATCACAAGACAACAGTAAACGTTGATGTGGTTGGAAAGAGGTCGATAAAAGAAAAGCGTCAAGAACCCTTGACAGACGGGATGGGACAACAGAGTCCTTTTTTATTCTAGGGCGGCCTCGGACAGAGCAGTCTGAGGCCGAGCCTCTAGCACAGCGCTTTAATCCTTATTTTAATAATCCATTACAATATTATCGTAAACCAATTGGTAATCAGAATCAGGGACCTCATGTTAGTGTTCATATTGAGACAACAAAGAGGAATGTCATCAGTCACCGTGTACGTCGGCAATTGAACCCATATGATTACCCTGTGAATGTAAACAGAAATATTAACCAACCTTTTAATAATATTCAAGATCAAGATAGTAGTAGTAGGAATATGTATTCAAAAGTTATACCTCAAGAAGAGGAATACAAACCACGAATCAGTGTTCACATAGTCACAGAAAAGAGAGATAAAGTACAAAGCAAAGCAAAGCGTCAACTGCTTGGAATGTCTACGATTATGGCTCCAGTCCGTCAAATTACGTCAGTGATGGGACAAAGAAGGCAGGAAGTAAAGAGGACGCAACATGTCAACCAACCAATACGCATAAACGCTAAAGAAGAGGCCCGTATTTTAGCCACCAGATCAACAAAGGAAAATAGCCCATTGCAAGTCACAACTATTCCAGAACGAGCAGAATTGTTTCAAGGAACATTTCCAAAACGAAGCAAGATAGCTACTGTTGATATGGCTGAGACGAAAGGTGATGCAGTACAAAAAATTCAAAAGAGACAGATTATGTTTGCTCCAATGTATCCACGAGGAAATGTGAACGGTAAAAAACCAAACCCTATAGCTAATCTAATAAAGCAAGTGATAGGCTCGCAAGCCAAGAACATCCTCGGACTCAACAGTAAGTCATTTGACGTTTTTCCTGGTCCATTGCCTGACGAAAACCCGAAAGATAACGTGAAGCCTCAAAGACAATCCAATCAAGTACAAATGCAATCACCTTTGACATCAAACAGAGCAATGCCTCTGAGCCAATACGTGTTATCCAAGCCAAGAAAGCAATTTCTTCGACCAAATGGATTACTTAGAAGACATCAACCTACATACCCTAATTCATATGGAGCATATAGCAACCAGGGAATCAATAACCAACGACAGGTCGAGCAAATCAATCAATCACCAATGATAATTCAACCTGGTAGCCATGGATACAACAGCCCACAGATGCAACAGTACTTAGGTGGAGGTGGGATAACTACTTATGAAGGCCATAGAGTTGGGACCCTACCAAGAGGCGTCATGCGTCTAAATAGAAAACCAACTTTTCAAGATATGTATCCAGAAATGGCGGCCAAGAACATGCAGCAACAAGATTCTAGTACATACTACACATTGCCACAATCTAAACCAAGAGAACAACCTCAAATGTCTTATAACCCGAATGCATATGTACCGCAAAGCTTAGCTCATAGTGGTAGACGAATACCGTATGGACATCCTCATAATTTAGGTAATGAAGACTACATGCTTGGTGGTAACTATCGACAGCCTAGTTTTAGCAATCATAGATACAACATGGCAGCACAAAGACAAGATGAAGCTTCATTGACAGCAATATTAGCAGAGCAGCAGCAACAATTACAACAGCAACTACAACAGCAAGAGCAAATACAACAGCAGCAACAACAGCAACAGATCCAGCAGCAACAACAACAACAACAGCAACAACAACAGCTGCAGCAGCAACAACAACAGCAGCAACAACTGCAAGGAAGTGAGCAGCAAGCCAGTGAAGACAATCAAGATACACCAACTTTATCACGCATGCTTATGCAGCCGTTTGATACGAGTGAGCAGCAAAGCCTGGAGCCTCAGCAAGCACAAGCACAGCCTCTTTATGATGACAAACAAGATGATGGTAATTATTTACCAACAACAACAGCAGCATCTTCATTATCCTTACCAGATCAATCTGATAATTATTCTTCATCATATCCAGTCGCTGCCTCGCCGCAAGAATCAAATCGAGAGCACCATGACAACGATACGCCGAAAGATGAAGATGATGATGAAAAACCAGAAGTTCATGTTCACATCCAGACAGAAAGAGCCAGAATACCCAAGGCAAACGCAACTCTCGAAGTGAAAGGGGCATTGACGAATAATCAAACAATATGTAGGTATCCTTATAAAATCATCGAACGTATCTGAAAATTGATGTTCTATCAATGAAGATAATAAATTGTGACCCGTTTTCAAAACAAAAACGAAATCTATTTCCAATCTAATTGTTTCCGACGCCTTTCTAACGAAACGTCATTCATTTTGTATGAGTCATATACAAAAATAGGAAATGGAGATCCTTTCATCATTAATAAAGTTCATTTCTGTAGCTATGAAACTGTTGAAAGACTAATCGCGAACGCGTATTTGGTCTTCAATATGTAAAAACGTTTTTTTGTCATTATGTTTCACCTCCGTTCACATGAGAACAGATAGGCAAAGATTTAATGTTCACATTCAATAATAATTTATTGGAATTCAATAGGAAAAATTCATGTATCATACCATTTAGATTATGCCTTATAAATTTGTTATTATTTCGCTAGAAGTGATCAAAAATAAATTATATACCCAAATTATGTACTACATCTTACTCTGTTCAGAAATAAAATACATCACTCTCAAAGTATGCAGTTCTCTTTCGGCGGAATCTCAGAACTAATCCAAACGTGTTACCAACCAGCTTCTAAACAATTCAGTGAGCCCAAATGATAATTACTTGCAATGTTTATTAATTTGGTACAATGTTACTATTTATCAACAGTGAGGTGATCAATTGTATTGATTTTTCAAATTACCCTCGTTTAACAAATGAGGGTTGCTTCGTAACCGAGGTATTTCCAAAATGGCAGACATAGCAACAAGAATAATCAGTTTGGCTTGAAAATAATCTGCTGTATTAATCTGTATAGAAGACTGGATCAATGATGATGCAATCAATAGGAATAAGAGTCTCGATGATGGTCTATCTCGCTTTTTTAATTCAAATCTCTTTTAAAATGATACAAACACTCTAACCCAGTATACACCATTATGGAGCAATTCAACGCATTGAAACAGATTGATAAATGAACATTTAGTTTCAAACTATGAACTCAGACTGATGACAGTATCTATTTAGGTCCTGGTATTGAGTTTAAACTTGCTTTTATTAGTACATTATTAGACCAGTAAATAGAAATATAATATTTAAATTACAAAACTATACATTGAATAATAATACTATTGTATTTCAGAATGTTAAATTAAAATATTGCTTTTTAGCATTATAATTGATGAAATCAAACTGCAATGTCTAAATTCATGTCTCCAAACACTCTTCCGTTATATAATGTGTCTTGGATACCGAGCAGGTTCCGTTGTGATTAGGCGTCCTTCTGTTGTGATTAGGCG
>JANVCG010081556.1:5377-16345 GCA_025505365.1 Haliclystus inabai
CATTGTTTTGATTTCAATGTTTTTTTCTTGTTGTTGATTTGTTCATTTTTATCTGTTGCAGCTGCACGCTGGTGCTTTGAGTTCAACTCCATGGATTGAAAAGATCAAATTCCCTTTAGATTGCTTTCCAAAGGTATCTCCGTTAGCTGTTTTTGTCTACATTTTGAAAAGATGTTTTGTGATTTTTGATTGAAAATAACGTAAATTTACAGTCTAATTGAAATGTGACTGCTAGGTTTTTTATGATACAATGCTCTTTACCTCATCAATTGCGTTAGATAAATTATATTTCTATTTTCAAAATATTTAATTCAAATTATATCGGAGTACGGTGTTAACATACATGAATGCAATTAGCACTATTGGTCTTTTAACATGTTGGCTTTTTGCTGTAAATAGGATTTTCATTTTTTGTTGCTGTCAATTTCAGAAAATTTGGTCAAGAAAGGGTTACATGTTAACGAAATGGAAAATTGAAGAAAGGTAAACAAATTATTGAGTTATAGAGCTTTCAACAAAAAATATGCTTGTGTTGACTAGAATTTGTTTTCAATGTTTCATTTTAAATTGTTTTATTGTTTTAGAGAAATCGAATTTGTCAATATCCACTTAATCCATGATATTTCAAACGTCAAAGCTCTTCAAGCGGTATGTTAATTACATGAATTGCTGTCTGACCCATTGCACAGTTGTGTGAGAAATTCACATTAAAGTCTGCCTTGTTCAGCAGCACACACATGTAGGAGGCTACATTATAATAGAAAGCTTTATAATATTTTCATTTTTACACTTACACAATGCCACGTGTGATCCATATTAAGTAAAACTACCAAACTTTGAATAGTTGTTCTCACATCTAATCAATGTTTCAGCTATATGTTCCTGTAGTCAGGGTGTCCTCCATTTTTTTATGAAGAAATGGCATGGCTTGTCTACTGTGTCCGCTTATTTATTCCATAGCCAGTAATTTTCATCCAACAACTCTGCATTCAATGTAGCACACGTCAGTTATTTCAAACTATTTGAGGCTAATTGATAATTTAACGACAAGCATCATAATTAACATTTTGAAATAAAAAATATTTTTGCTCAGATCTAAAAACTACATTGAATGGCTGGACTCTCATTAGCACAAAACTCGATGCGTTACAATTGTGCAGTTTCTTGATTCCTTTCTTATGTCATTCTCCAGTCACCTTCGAAATATGCAAAGTACAGAAAAGAGTCATTAGCATACGTATTAAATCGGTGAGTGTCATCAGAAACAGAATAAAAAAATTGTCTCATATCCTCTTGTTTATTCTTAATTTATTTTCAATTGTTTTTGTCATTTGTTAGACTTGGAACAAAAACTGGTGGCCATCAACTGTTATTTGGTGATTTTAATGTTCGATTGGATACAAAATCTTTTATTGAGGTATGTATCTGGTTAAAACTACTAACATTTTGACACCTTTGAAACACAGAAACAACCTCAAATAGCCGTTTTACTTCTGTAATTATTTTGAAATTTTTCTCAAATTGTTTGGGATTGATTGAAAATGTAAACTTGCAGCAATGAATATGAAATGAAAAATGAAATACTTGATTTTGACAAAATAAAATTTTTTTTATTGAATGTTAACAAATGTATCGTGCGTAAATGATAAACTGATAGTATCCTTATTAACAAGTGTTAATTTCTACAGTTGAATCAACCAGCTTCTTTTCTTCCAATTTCCAGTTTGATATTTCATCTTTTATCTTTGTTCTTGCTGTTAGCATTTTATGAAAGATGCTTCGTCATATCAAGTGAAAAGAGACGGCGAAAAGAAGCCACACTCAATAACATATAAAGATTCTCAGAACCAATCAGAGGTTAGAAGAGCAAAGATGATTGACAGTCAATCTCAGTTTGAATGTTGCCATAGAAACATCACCATCATTTTATTTTCTACAGGAAATGTTACACGTTGAAGCCAGGCGATTCTTTGTTAAAGACGATGCTTTATTCACGCAAAGAAGGGTACAAGAACTATTGCAATTTGATTCAGAGCTACAATGGACGTCAAATATTTTAAAAGAATTACCGATTGCATTTCTACCAACGTATGTTATAAAATCCATGTATAATTCAAAGTTTTTGTTTTGCTACTTGTACACCAGATTGCATTTTTCTGTACTTACAGTTATCCTCATTCTGAAGACCCTTCCAAGCCAACTATCTACTCCAGTACGAGGTACGTACCCAGATATATCAAGTAAGGTTATAACCTAGAAGAGTGGGGGCTCATTGTCTGCATCTGTTTCTACCATTCTTCTTTTGTATGTATAAGCAATATTTGTTTGTTTACAGATGCCCTGCATGGTGTGACCGCATTCTGATGAGTAACAACTTGTACAATACAATCAACGAGGTAATTGATACCAAATTGCCTTACTTGAATGTAATTTTGATTATTACAAATTGAAGAAGAAGCAATTTTTTTTTTTAAATGCAATTATTGACCTTATGTGGTAATGGTTTGCCTTTTTCAAATCTTGATCATACTGAAAAACAACGTAGTATTGGCAGAATAATGTTTACAATATTTGTTTCATTATTTCTAGTTTGGATCTGATGTTCGCTATGATCTACTTGGAAGTGATAAATGCGTTGGCGACCATAAGGTAACGTTCTAAGACCATCGTTGAGAAGTTCGACTATGGGACCACAGTTTCTGTAACAGTTGCATGTTAAAAGTTGACCGTTTATATTTCACCGTCTGATAGCAGTTGATAGCCAAGCCCTGATGTTTGTTTAGAAAGGGTAAACTTGAGTGTTTCGAAAAAAGTGGATTCGGAATGGTGACCAAAATTGTGCAACAAAGGGAACACCGTAGTCAATGCTGTCTTTTAAAGAGTCTAAAATGACCAGCTGCCTTACTGCAAAAATGTTTGAAATCTGGGGCAAGATTGCAAACTCGATTTCATGAAGTGACGTTGAATCCCATGTTTCTCCGACTGTTTCTCCAACAATCCCCGAAACAGAGCGTCATTGCGTCAGCTGTGTTCACAACAAAAACATTGCAAAGGCTGCTGGTGATTTTAGACTCTTTAATGCTTCAAGTTTCGTCTATTGTAAATTTCTCTTATGAAAATTTAAACCGTGCTTTTCTCTCGATTTCTTGTAGCCTGTCACGCTGCAATTCAAATTAAAACTAACGGATTTCACAAACAACGATTCATCGTCACAACATAAATCAGCAGATTAGTATCAAAAGAATATGCGTGCGCATCATTGATTTAGCTGTTATTAAAATGGTGTTTAATATTTATTTATTAACTCCATTTACAATGGTTTTATTGTAATATATATTTCAACTTATCACCAACCAAAGGTATATAAATATATGTATAGTATTTATTCATTTGTACTTTGAATAAGATGGTTTTAAATATTCAGTAATTATATTATTATAATGGAGCAAAAAAGATGGTCAGCGGATGGGATCATTTGAGCATGCTCTCGATTCAAGTTTTTAACGATTATTAATGTACAGTGAACTGCACTATTGTAAAATAATTTTGTGATTTTTAAAAATTGAAAATGAATAAGATGAATACCCCCAGATAAGTAAATAATTTAATGTCTCATTTATTTTTAGTGTTTAGTAATCATAACAAACTATTTTTTATCAAATTGAATGTGGAAACTGATTGACATACTCATTTTGGACACCACACGTATTATTTTGCTTGTATTTCCTTTGAGTAGGACATTAAACATGAAGAATTTCTACTGGATCGAGATTAATATTTTTTCATTTACAAGCGCATCGTTAATGTCTTCCTTATGGGCCCGTTCCAAGTCTTCTCTAATATGTTGATTTTGCAAAACTGTTACCGGTCGTTGTTCTAAGGTGATATCGCGCAGGATTACTATAAATATTGCTGATAACTTTGAGGGTTGAAGTTTCAGATTTTGAGTTTATTCGCTCCCCTACTAATGCGCTCACGCCAAAGGATGCAAGCAGAGGCCCCAAGTTTTGTAGCAAGAAGTGCCAGTTAGCTTGTAACTCAATTGAGTATTTACCAAATCAAAAATTCACGACGAACAGTCTAATGCAAAGCGAGATGAAGCGTGTTTCTGATCGTTTAACGAAAGTGAGCCAATTGCATTTTATAAGTCAATAAGAATCAAAGCAGAGAAAATTATTTTTCTTTGGTTTTCTAAACTCGCATTGGGATATTTTGCGACCGACCAACCGCACTTGAAAGTAGAACCCCTACGAGTTTTAAATGAACCGCCGAAATCTCCGTTTGCCCGTGCGTGTTAATGTTTATAGTTTTTGTGCACATTGAATGGCGATCTGCATCAGCGGAGAAACAAAGCACCGACTTGTTTGTACGATTCACCAACGAAGCGCGATAAATCTGTTGCGTTCGTTGTGCAAACTTGAACTCGGACTGTGAAAAAGGTTTTGTTTTGAAAACCCAAGAATTTATCACCGTCTATCAAAAATGAATTAAAAAAGTGAGAAAAATACAATGGGATTTATGCAAAGGATATGGGAGAGTAATTATTCAAAGAAAAACTGAAAAGGTATGTGCCAATTTGAAATATGTTTGTGTTTATCGGCCAAGGTCTAGTTTGACCAAATCTCCAGTGCTTTTGAAGTACTGCATTGGCTGAAAAGGTATCAACTGTTTTTTAAGCAATAACATCAGAATGATCCGCAGAATATGTCTAAGCGTTAATGATGTACTTGTATATATTTCGAATTGTCTAGTATATCAAATTTGAGGTTGCGGTGACATGATCAAAGCAGTAAGAGTTTTCTTATAGTATTGACTTGTGCTACGACCAAAACACCTCTTAATCCCTGTTCATACGGTCAGCCAAATGCAATTCAATACTTCCAATTCACTCCTTCGTGTTTACATTTAATTTAGTATCTGTTTGCTTCTAGATCCAGTGATCAACAATGGCATCGTACTTCATCCTGCTTTTAATATTATTAGTGAATCAACCCAGATGTTCTCAAGAAATCCATCCACGCTGTAAGTTTTTATTCGAAAGCTTGACAAATACAATAGCGAATGTTATTGAGAGCTCTAACGCGTAAATTGTATAGTTTTACGTCTATTACGACCAGATTCTCGGTGAAGGTCGCTGTGAAGAGGAAGATCAAAGGCAGTGTGTGCTTAGGCTACTAAGTAACGTATCTTTAGACTCTTGTGTCTCATTGTCTAGGGCCCCCATTCGAAGTAGGATCGTTATGGAGGCAGTAACCAGAACACGAAACAAAATTTTACTCAAAAATTCGGCAATACATAACAGTTATCTTCTAACGATGTCGTGTGCATTGTGACCTGCTATTTTTCACCTGCAAGCGGTTGGTACAGGTACAGTGACACTAACTCTAGTATGATGTTTATCTAGCAGAGTAAACCACCTGCCTTTAACGAGCTGACTCTAATTAGCTGACCACTACCTCGAGGTTTTGTCCACTGAAATTTGTTTTTCTTTGTTGCGTTCCAGATATAAATGATAGAGATGATGGATCTTATAGTGAAGATGGTAGTACTGATATAGACGATGATGATGATGATGACATTTTAGTATCTGGAGAAAGTGGCGAAGGTAAGAAAAACAGGGGCACTGCCGTTACCAATGGTAACATGTCAAACAGTGTACGATGTTTCACGTGATAACAGCAATCTATTGCTTGCCCACCGTTATTCGATTATCATTGTGAAAATAGTTACAGCTCAAGCCTACTGCATCACATCTATCTCTCATCATCATTTGCTATGGAACATAGATATCTCTAAAACTGCAACCCTTGTTTTAAACCACTACATCGCAAATAAGTAAACTGTCAAACCCAGGATATCTCATTTTTAATAGCACGAAAAAAGACTATAGGACCGGTTGGAAGGAAGGAATCGTCAGTGCTACGCTATTCTCACAAATCGAAACGTTCACTGTAGTGTCTGCATCAGAATTCAAAAATGTAGAAGCCATTATTGATTTGTATGTTTTCTTGTGTGCTTAGGTTCTGCAGCATTACAATCTAAACGAAACACATACGTACACACGCCAATGGTTTTAGATGATAATTCAAACAAAAAAGACGCCGTGCCTGCTTTAGCAAACAAAGAACTACAAGGTGGCATAGAAAATCCCAATACGTGGTACGAAGGCATCAACAGCAGATCGTATGACAAAGGAAAGCGCATGGAAGAGGGTCTGGGAGGGATGTTACCTCCTGATGTCATGCCTAATACAGTGGGACCAAATCCTAATTTGTTTGGGGGATTCCCAGAGAATGATATTTGGGGCAATTTTGAATTGCCATCACCGGAGAAACTGGAGATGATGAAGTTGGCGTTAAAACCAAAATCTCCACATCGACCTAGCTACGATCCTCATTATCAACATGATGTTGGTAATATTTTATATCACTATGAACACAATGCATTACCGGAGTATGATGTACATGAAACGCCACCGTTTACAGTTGGCCTTCTTCATGCAATGAATAAATTGAAATTACAAAATGGACCGGGGCAAAAACCATCCGACGGTAAATGTCCCCCTGGAATGGGAAGTTGTCCACCTGTTAAAGTACAAGCCGGTAAACTACCACCTGGCCCATGCAAAAGACCAAATCCTGTTTGTAATGCACAGGAGCCTGCTTTATTAAAGCCAGACTACGAACCACCGTGCCCATCCAAGATTCTTCAGGCCCTGGGTGGCTGTGGCTTGAGCAAACAGGCTAAGGAGGGACCAAAAATACCAGCTGAGAAACCAGAGAATCCATCAGATATACCGTTCAAGAACCCATTAGTTGGTCCTGAAAGCAAACCAGACCAGTTAGAAGAGCCCAAGCCACCGAAAGATGCAAAGCCACCAGGTAAACCATCGCCACCGGATAAAGAAGAAGAAGGGAAGAAACCAGGAGCAGACAAACCAGAGCCACTTCCAATACCGGGTGTAACTGATAACAAGTTATCAAATGCCAACAACGCAGATTTGACATCAGCATTGACACCGTCAATCAAAGCGTTATTAAGGCACCCCTCGAAGTTGAACAGAGATGAGCTATCTGTGTTAAAGCTATTAGAAACAGCTTCAGTGCTCAAAGAGGTGAAAGGCAAGACAATGAACATACATACCAGACAGTCACAGAGAAAACCTAGTTTAGCAACGAGGCGGCACATGAGAAAGATCACCAAGAGATTCTTTAACCCTTATCAGAGCACTGAAGACGATAGTACATTCACAGGGATTGAAAAGGGACTGACAGACGAAACGGGGCCAGAGGAGTACCCCGCAGGAATCAACGACGAATTTGCATATGAGACACCGGATGAAATGATGGGTTTGAAGCAAACGAAATTATTTCACGAATTTGCAAAGTTGAAAAAGGAACAAGAGAAAACTAAAGAGAGCAAAGATTTGAAAGAAAGCGAATCTGTAGCATTGATGATGAAAGTTGGCGGTGAATTAGAAAAAACAATGGCGAATAAATTAACGGATTTAGCGTCAAAAAGCGGAAAAGACGAGAAAACGGAAGACGGAGTTAAAGCAGCTGCCTCTGATGAAGATGAAAAACATTTAAGTTCATTTTTCAAACAAATTAGCAAGGAGCCATCATTAGTAACAGAAAAAGATAAGAACAAAGGTACAAAACGTCATCACCATCATCATCGTCATAATAATAAAAATAAAAAGTTTTAATTCGGAGACATCGTAAAAAACATAAACGATATATTTATACCATAAAAACAAAATAGTAGCATATCTGCAAAGTGGATTGTTGTCTGTGTCTTTTGACTCTCGTTCTCTTCCCAAGCATGCTCTCCTCGCCATAGGCAGCAGTTGTCTTGGTAATAGTAGCTACGGTCTTTGAAATTCAACCTGCATATTGGTCTCGTTCACCAACAGTGCATTATCGGAGCATGAAAATGCGAATGGAGGTCTACGTGCAGGAGGGCAGCAGAGAACGAGGGTCAATCGCATACAACAACGAAAGGCTTTTCAGACCCAGAAATTTAAGTCAAACACAGTGTAAGTTGGGAAAACGGAGTTACTTATAATAGTAATAAGATGAGACTTCAACAGATAAAAGCAATGAAAACAGTGAAATTTTTAAAGCAAGAAAGTAGCACGATACACTTGTAGGCTACTAAAGTTTCACATAAACGTTCTTAGTAAGACGATGACCAATTAACCTAATCTGATTGCTAATTATCACGGTAAGTGTACTCTGAACGTTGCTTTTCTGGTCCCCAGTTTCGGATGACGAGAAGACTACATTCTCTGCGTGGACAGAATGGACCGCGTGCAGTGTTTCGTGTTCAGCGGGTACAACAACAAGAACCCGAGTGTGCCACCAAGATAAATGCGTTGGAAAGGCAGTCGATATTAAAGAATGCATCCAAGCAGATTGCCCAGGTCAGTATGTAGCTACAGATTAATATAACTGAGGGTAGTTTAGAGTCTGAGTTGAGCTTATCACGGTAACGATCGGTCGGAGGTCACCACTAGAACCACGCTCTGGGAGAGGAGGCAATTCAAACACTCAAGCGTTTTACACAAAACACATGCACAATTCACAAACATTCACACGCACGCAGACAAACAGAGACAACCGAAAGATCAACAGAAAGCTCGTGATTCAGACAAATGCTAACTGATCTTTCTCTGTGTGTAGCGTACTCTGCGTGGAGTGCCTGGTCATCATGTAGCTCAACATGTGGCCGAGGCTACATGATGAGAAAGAGGTCATGTCCTGCTAGCAAATGTTTTGGTTCACCAACTCAGGCGAAAGAGTGCTTCAGAGACACATGCGCAGGAGGTGAGGATTAAACGCATGGCATGTCAACGCAATAAAGTACACGTTACGCATGGATGAGGGACGACGGAACACTAGGTGTACCACGTGGTACCATCGAAAGCGAACTTTAACACAGCAGTCTCATAAAATAAGTTGTTTTATGTGTGTCGCAGAGTTAGAGGTCCGATTCACGTACGCATATTTAAAGCCTGCCTCGATGCCTTTTAAAAGCACCTAGTCTACAAACTGAAATCAGGAAAGGAAACATCACCATCTATACATCAGACTTTTATCAACCACAACTTAAAACAATTCTGTAGTTTATGATGCCTGCCACATCAAAAAGTAGATTATGTGATGAACTGACCGTGAAATGGCAGTTCCTGGTATTGAGTCCATGATAAATGGGCCTATTTCTTTATTCCGTTTTAGAAAAGCCTGTTGCTGTTGACCCGTCAGCACCTACTTGGAGCGAATGGTCACCGTGTACATCAACTTGTGGAGCCGGATTGAAAGTACGGAAAAGAAACTGTAAGGGAAAATTATGCGACGGATATCGAGATTTAGTGCAGAGTAAAACATGCCTCAACAAGAAATGCGGAAAACGTAAGTTGGAAATGCAAACGTATTTTACTAGAGGGTTGAAGGAGTGAATAACAGAAGGTAAAGAGTGATCAATTTTGTTTTTAATTGCAGGAAAAGAAGTGCCTATACACATCCAACGTGAATGTGTAGGGCTTCATAATAAATATCGGACAGCCCATAAATCATTAGAAGTGGGATGGGATGATTCCTTAGCAGACGAAGCGCAAGACATAGCAGAAACAATGGCAATCAGTCATACTAAACCGAGTGAAGTGAAACTATACGAACGATCAGGGGTGTCAGCAGCGCTGGTAAAATCAAATAAAGATATCCCCATCCAGGGGGAAGGAGCTGTGACAGATAATAGTACATCAGGTCTATGTTCACATGTTATTGCAAAATGGTATGGAGAGAAAGAATTTTACGATTTTATGAATCCAAAATTATCAAATAAAAACAAACATTTTACACAACTCGTTTGGAAATCAACCAAGAAAATCGGTGTCGGTGAGGCCGTAGCCACTCCTGGGTTGATCTATTTTGTAACCATGTACGACCCCCCTGGTAACATCGATGACATAGATAGCAAAAAGAACAACCTGCCTGTAGGAGATGAAGGAAAGGGTTTAGACTAAACCGAACCCAGGCAAATCTGCAAATCAAAATGGAAGGAACAGACACAGGAGCTGAGCACGTTAACTTTTGGTCCTCTCGTTCAGTTTCGTTGGTCCATTTTCTGCTTCAGAATATAGAACATTTATCAAAAGACTATCGTTTAGCATTTTTGGGGAGAATGCAATTTCACCTTCCGTTGAAATGTACAGACAAGCATTACGTAAAGCGCCATCAATTTAATTTATAGAAATTACAAACTTTAAAAGAATTTTGCATAATATAGAATGTGAATAATAATATTTATACCGTCTTATTTAAATTCCATATTAATTCATTATCGCTTGAGAAGTGATTTCACAACAGTTGAAACAGCAGCATTTGTTTTACCTTTCACCAAAATCTGTTCAACTGCAAAAATGTCCGTAGATTGTTTGATTAATTGGACAATATCTGCTGCTTGTTGGGTGTTCATATCGAGATCTTCATCTGATATTAAATCAAGGATCTGAGAAGAGAAAAAGCGGGTATCAATTGACACGTGTTCCTAAGAATAATGGTGTCCGTTCCATTGGGTTGGGCATGAAAAATAATGGATAGTTAGTAGCTGAAACCATCAACAGGAATGGTGCCCAAACCAGCACGCTATAAACATGACAAGAGGGTGAAAAATCGGCCAGACGAAGATGGAAATTGTTTTTAAATACTGTAGTGAGTTAACTATTTTATTTCCTGACACAGAATCTGTCATTTCCTAGTCAAGGGGCTATTCAAGTAGCACCTTGAACAATCGGTCCAATAGACCTAATAATTTTTACGCTTTACTCGTAAAGGGGAGTTTAGAAGTAAGTTAGGTAATTCACGTCATAAATGAGACAAAAGAAAACAAAAGTCAGCAAATGATTATTAAACACCAGATAGGCAAGCCATTTCGTTTGAATCTCTTTGCCCTATGAAGCAATTA
>JANVCG010081667.1:0-16322 GCA_025505365.1 Haliclystus inabai
TAAAAACCATGACATGATCTTGCAATAAAGCTAACAAAACCTTGAAATTCAAAATAAAGTTATGAAACTTGTTTCAACCACCGACCTTTCTTCTTTTTACGCGGCGAAAATAATTGAAAAACAACGTGGTTTATTTTGTTTTTTGCAACGGCTACTCAAATTTCTCTACTTGTGAAGTGTTAAATTACATGTCACCATGGAGATTTTCCCACTAGAAACTTTTTCTTTGCTTTTAAAACTTGATATTGTAATGTTTTTGATTCACTTGTTTGATTTGTTTTCGTGCGGCTCCTTAAATTTCTCTTCATCTGTTGCTGTATATTTCATTCTTGTAAGCAGCCTTAGCAACGACTTTAAACTGAAAATAATACCTTAAATATAGGTCTAAATCATATATGAACAACACCATGAGAAAGATCATATCTCATTTGACCTAGATATGGTAAAAACTGAAAATTGATTATTTATCAAACTTTCCATAATTTTTCACTTCTTTGCGCCATTACTAAAAACTTTCAAATTGTCACGATTGTTGATTCTGACACGGAGGGTCACATATGGTGGAGCATTTTCATCAAATGATATGTGGCATCTCAAAAGGAAGCATCGACTGATCGATAAGAACTTTAATGGATGTTTGATGTATTTAGTTGTTGAGGATTGTGTTTTGGTGGTAGATGGAGAATGGAAGAATGTGGATAATATAGTAGGAGTTGAAGACCGTGGCTCTTGAGTGTTTGAAACCCTGGAGTTGTACATAATAGAACAGCAAGCAAATCTACTGTAGTGCCAATTCACTCAACTGCTAATTGATATGATGTTTTGTTTATAGTTTTCAAATTATATACTGACATTATGTGGCACCTTTTTGTGTAGGTCAAAGTCGTCAGCAGTTGCTAGTAGTGACACACAACTTATGCCAAGACCATCTATGATGAAACCCAGCCCTGAGAATGGGAGACTGCAACACACTCAACTCACAACAATGAATGGCTTACAGACTGACTCAGCCTCTATGTTAACACAAATGAACCTAACCTGCCAGCAAGACATCCAAACAATGCCATCCTCTAACAAATCAGAGACTCAACAAGGAACAGAAGCACCAAGAATGCATCCAGTGACGTCAGACCCCCCAATCACTCCATTGCCGGTAGCTAATGGAGACGCAACCAAGGAACAAATGCCCCCATTGAATGGACAACAGATAGTTGCACAATGTAACACCATTATGGAACAAATCAAGAAAGAAATTCAACAGCATTTTGTTCAATTCCATCATCACAGACAGCAAATTGAAATAATTCAACTGCAATTGCAGCAAGTGATGCAGCAACAACAACAACAACAAAATGCAACACAAACAGCTCTTCCAGCTAACATTATGACGGAGGTACAATCCAAAGTGAAAACACACCATGGTCAGATGCAATTACACTACAGCAAATTGCAGCATTTACAATTATTATCGCAACAAATACAGCACAAAATCAATATGGAAGAAGAGAATCTGAAAAAAGACTCTGATCTACTCACAACTGGTGTCATGAGGGATCAAACAGAAAATGGAAGTAGTCAGCAGATGCAAGAATCATCGATTGAGGCAAATGGAATGCCAATGCCGCAGCTACCATCCATTGTCAATGGAGTTACAGTTACCATGAACGGCACAATGCCCTCAGTGCATGAAGGATTTTCAGCATCACCTACTTCTACCACTGGCCAAGCGACTAACACGTCAGCAGCTATCAACTCCAATGGTTTACCTAACAAGAGAAAGACCACAGACGGTGAGCATGCAGCTGCTGCACCTAGTCACAAACTAAATCACTTTTCACAACCAACACATGCTGACGCAGCTACATGGTCATCAAAAGAGCCCCTGTCTATCAATGGATTGAAAAACAGCAAGCAAGTGACACAGCAAAGTAGACGCAATACAACCAGCTCAAAGTTTGTATCTAGAAGAGCATTGTTAAAGATAACTGAGAAACAATCTCTGTCAGACGGTGGTCTCCGTGGTGCTGCTTGTATACCATGTCGCTGGAAAGGCTGTCATCAGTAAGTTAACAATCAATGTCAATCAATGGCTTGCTAATTATTACATGGATTAACTTTGCATTAAGCTTTGCTTTTGTCTTCTCATTTTCACAGAGCGTTCTCGTCTACATCTGATTTGACTAATCATATGACAAGTTACCACGTCCCTGAAGACGATCATTCCCAGTCCTTCTGTCTTGTTGCAGATTGTGAAGATTGCGCTGTTCTTTTTCACCGCCCAGCCATGTTGGAACATTTAAAGGTAGGCTTTGTTTTATTTTACTGATGCTCTCTATAAACCTTTCTACCAAATAGAGGGTTAGAGGCCATCCATGATGTATGGGGGTCACTTGAAAAGCGTACAGCTTTATACAATGGGGGAAGGGTGTCCTATCAGATACGTTTGTATCACTGATCTATATAAATAACTGGATCGCGCACCTATTGCTCAAGCGCGCAAAATTTAAAACCGCGAAGTCAGGTTTTGGCGGCTATGGTTTGAGGATCAAGTACTGATTTGCAATGCTTGTGAGATTTTAGGAAATAATTGTGTACCTATTTCTCTAATTTTTTAAATCAACCAGTGTGTGTTGAAATAATCTGCCAGGGTATTCCCCTCACAAATTCTAGTCATTTACAAAGTAAAAAAAATCAAAGCGTCCATTATAATAGCAAATCTTACCTTTTTGGAAAAAACATAATTGATTTTAAATGGTGAAAAATATCCTTCTCTGCAATTGAATTAATGTTATATTTCCAACTAAATATGTAATCTCATAGCATTTCCATACACAAACTACACAAGCGTGCAGGGAGGGGGTATTAGTAAGCGTACAGCTGCATACGTGGGGGAGGGGGTCAAATTTTGAATTATCTACAGAGTGTGTACTTTATGGATGATTCCTTCTCACTGCAAACACTTGCCATGTTTGAGTGCATGTCTACTACACAAAAAGGAGATTTTCATTGACATTCATTAACATAACATTCTTGTGTTATCTCGTTTTCAGGCAGTACATTGCTCGGTTTACTCGTGTGTGCGAAATTCATTGGATTGGTCTAATCGGATTGACCCTGCAAACCGCCTGCTACCTGATTGGTTAATATCAAGTAGAGCAGAAGCGTGTGCGGTACGTGCTGTCATTGATACTCACTTCTGCTGGGTTTGTGTTGCCTGGTGATAATGGCCTCTTGCATTAACGTGTGTGATACTTGACTTTTCAGCCTGAAGAAGAATCTCCAGTCACAAGGAGTGTCCGCTTAACGGCTGCTTTGATTCTGAGGAACATTGCAAGACATTCACCTCAAGGGAAACGGTATGTATCCAGACTCAGTGTTGTTGCCTTTCTGGTTTCACTACAAAGAGACAACAGAGATTGACAATTTGAAATGTTTCAATATAGGACTTTACTTCACTACCAGAATCGGCTGGCATCAGTTGCTATGACAACATCGGAGGCATCACCCGCTACGTCTGATTGTCTGTTTGAATTGTCAAGAATCATCTCTGATGATAACAAAACGAAATCTGTGACGGAGGGAAAAAACAACTCCATGCCCGTTGATTATACGTAACGGTTGGGTAGAACCCTTTTCAATTATTAGAAGGCGGGGCTGATGTATTTTAGTGTAAATTGTACGGTTGTATTTATGACAATTATTATTTGACGTATTAAAAAGTAAATAATCATGCAAGAGCTTTTTTGTTTGAATTTGAGCGCAATAGTGTAAAGTAACAACTATTTACACAACCCTTTAAAATGGAATGCACTCACAGACGATAATTGACAGTACCGCGGTCGGTCCGTAACTCGATACGTTTTACGAAACAGAGATGAGATGGGAAGGTAATATTTCGGGGTCAAATGGATTTATGAAGGGTAGATATCTCTTTGGATTGTGCGACCAACCGACTGTCATCCACCTGTCGACCGTTAGCTCATTTTCAACCACGGAGTATTATAAATTGATGATAGATGATTTAATCATTCATGTGAGTCCCGTGATTTACAGAGTTAATAACTGGAATGAGAGTCACCGCTGACCACTGTGTCTGCATGGCTGATATTCGATTGAAGACATTGCATTGCATTGTTATCTTTGGCTGCTTTCAATTTGGCTTCCTTTCGTTTCAACGATTTCAAACAGAAATTGTTTTACTTTCATGTTTTCGGCAGCTTTTACTACTGCATACACCAATCTCATAACAAATCTCAGCGATTCTTATGTGTTTATCGAATGGTTATACGTCGGTGTTAGCATTACAGTTATCACAAAACGCGTTTTATTGATGATTATTTGATTGTAACAGCGGAATGTGAGTTCTATTTGCAATTCGGATGCTATTCTATTTTGCTGCGTAGCAATCATCTGTGATTTTCTCGTGCTTGATATTCACAATATAAGCTGCTGATTTTAGTATGACATGGATCTCAAATGGGAGTCTTCTGCAATTCCATTAAAAGACGCTATCAAGGCGAGTCAATTCCCCGTTGTAGCTAAAGTCAACGAAGCTTGCGAAATAATCGATGGAAAAACATTGAAGAAAGGTGAACTGATCACTATTCATGGGAGACGAACAGTTGTCAAGTTTCATGGCTTTGATAATAATGGTAGTGAGATATTTATTCCTGCCAATTCTGGTGTGAAAGCCCGGCTGAGAGTACCGGCTGATAGTGCCATTTACGATACAGTGAAAGATATTTGTCTGGTTAGTCCTGCACCGAAATTCGTTGAAATTACACGAGACCGTGAACATGGAACACAACAAAACGCTCTGAAGGCTGGAGACCGTTTGAAAGTATTACTAGTCGAGCGAAATGGAGATGGTCCGACGCACATGCACTTCCGCAATCAAACTGGCAAACACGTTCGGTTGCCTGCTGACTTCGAAGGTCCGTTTAAACCGTGCTCAGAAGACAACCAGGTTCATTCTCTACTTGAACTAGCTAAACATCCTTTGCCGTTCACGCTGGAAGTAGTACCGGATTGTGAAGATAAAACCAGTCAAGCTAAACTGAACGGTATTGTTCAAATTATTGATATTCTTACTGAAGATATTGCCTTAACATCTGTGCAGCACAAGAAGATCTACGCTGTTGTTTTGCCGATCAATACATCGAAGTTATCATTGTTTTTACCTGAAGAGAAAAATGATGATTACGAGGAGCTATCGGATCACTTCAAGTCGAACATCGACGTCAATGTCTTGCAGTCGTACGTCGATAAACAATGCTCGACTTCAAAAACATCAACATTATATTCCCCTTATGAAACTATTTCACAAATTAAACTATCAAAGAAAGAAAAACGCCTCAGTCAACTCAAAACCGCTAGCCTCGGCAGCAGACATGATGTAAAACTCCACCCAATCAAAGCTGCAAGTAAATTGTTGAAGAGCAAAAAATCTAAATCAACTGATGCTGAAGACAAAAAAGAAGTCAAAGTGAAAGCAAGTAAGAGCAAGTCATTGAAAATGTTCAAAGATAAGAAACGTAAAAAGTCAGAAGCCGCAGAAGCAAGGATTGATGACAATCAAAATGGGGACCCAGGCTCACCGGGTTCAGAAGATCGGTGCAGTATTGCATCTTCACCATCACCAGCGGAGGAAAGAAAAATGACGTCAATTGATGAAAGTGATGGTGAAGGGGTAGATGATACTAAAGGCAGTGACACAGACGAGTATGACGAGCCCCTTCCATCTCCTAGTGGCACAAAAAGCAAAACAAACACTCTGATTGGTCGAATGTGGAAAAAGGTCAAAGCCCAGAAAACCAAATCAGCAAGCTCTCTTGATGGCTCTGTGAAAATTGGTAATGAGCAAGACCGACAGCAATCTGGTATCATCTCAGGAGAGCTATACACAGCCCTTGAGCAATATGACGATGAGGGTCTATATGAGGAAATAGGAGGAGGAGGTCAAATGGCGTACGAATCATTGGATATATTCCAGGAAGCAAAGAGAGCAATTGGTATGTCATCACCACCCATATCAACAGTCACAGAAAATAGTGGTGACAGTGGGTTCTTGGATCTACAAAGATCAGGTGGTCGTCATTCAAATAGCCCATTGCCCCCCCTGCCCCCACCAAACCATCCACTTGAGAAACCAATGCAAAGATGTTATAGTGAGGATGATATCTACTTGGAATCAGACGACCAGTTGACTGCTAATCAACTACAGACGTTTTACGAGGCAGTCAAGAAGAGCGAGCAAGAAATAGCTCAATGGAGCTCAGAAGAATTATCAACGAATCTTACAAAGTTACAGTTATCAGCTTATATTAACAAATTTAATGATTCCCAGATCGATGGGGGACTCTTAATTGATTTAGACGAAGCGGTCTTCAAGGATCTGGGAATGAGCTCATTCGAGGCACGTAAATTAAGGAAATTTGTGTTCGGTTGGCGGCCAGATGCGATGAAGAAAATCAAAATGACAGAGAACGATAACGATGCTACAACATGGAGTGGTGCAGGTGTGGCTCAGCGGTTAACGAGTATCGGTATGTCAGATATTGCAAAATTTTGTAAATCAAATCAAGTAAATGGGGATCTTTTAAAAGATATAGTCGTGGACGATCAAATAATGAACGATATTTTGTCTGGTGTTGATAAACGACTTAAATCGATTAAATTGAGAAATTACGTCATTGAGTCATGGAGGCCGCGCTTGAAATCAGAAGCAACAGCTCTCACAGAAAAAAAGAAATTAAAAAGTATCAAAACAGATGAGATCGACATTGGGGAAAGGAAATCAACTCCACCGCATAAGAGATCTGTCCACAAGTATGTTGCACCTGTGGTCACACCAACCAAAGTGACGTCAAGTGCACCTGCAGGGTCGCGCATTGCAAATATAAAACAGCAACTGTTGAATAACGCATCGTAATTCAACTGAAAAACATTAGATTATAATGATTTTATCATCACAGCATTTGTGATACCATGAATAGTATTGATAAGGTCAGCAATGATTAATTTATATATATTCAAAATTTGATTTTTTTTAAGTTGATTATAGCATACCGAATTTGTACGATAGTCACTTAAATTGATTTGTAATTATTTTGAAAAGTTGCAGCATTTATCAATTAATGCTGATGATGGATTAGTCAAGATAGAAAGTTAGAATAGAACAAAGTCAAAAATCAAAATATAATTTGATTGAATGAAATTATTATTTATCGCCATTCTCTTAATGCTCAAACAATTCATATAATTATGTACATGATAATTTTCTGAAGATAAAAAAACTCTCGTAAAACCTTTTGGAAAGGTAACATCCGGGGTCCGCCGATGAGATAAGTACCGTTGCCATAGTGAGCGTACCATGCTGTGATCGGCTGTATCATTTTCCGGGTTTGAGAAAACGCCGCGCAGCTTTTCAGCACGTATCCCTCTCTTACTCACATTAAAAAAAGTCAAAGTTACTTTCGTTTGGTGAAGCTCAATGTCCTGTTTGCTGAACCAACGACTGGGCTAGTAGCTTTTCCCTGCTGCCTTGAATTGCCTTCAAAATGTTTATTGTTAATGCTCGTTACATGGGTAAACATGCAGGGTGATGAAATTTCATCTTTTTTTATTCGCTTCACTTGTTTCGCCCTCTCTTTTTCAAATAATTTATCTTCTTTAGCGCGTTGTTTTGGGCTCATTGTAATCAACTGCGTGTCGGGTGGCATGTAGCTTTCAACTTCCTTCATAAATGTTGCTGCCGTTTCATCGTTTGGAAATTTCAAAGCGGCCATTTGATTGTCTGCGTTTTCTGTGTTACCGTTCATCTCACTCGAAAACGCTTTCATTGTATGGAAATCCTTCTCCGATGCTGAATAATTTGATCTGGGCGTGATAACTTCTTTCCATGTTGCAAAGCCAGTGGTTCTGTCAACAAGACATAACTGCAAAACGTGTGGGTCATTTCGTGATGCAGTTTTATCCAAAATAATCAAGATAGGAACGCCAGTCTTTTCATACGTCCATGTTTCCTGCCGTTGAGGCTGCCACAAAAATAAACGTACCACTGTAGGGCAGACAACGACTGTATTTGTCAGACTAGATTGTGATAATTTTATCTTGAATATCTCGTGTTCGCTCAGACGCACTGCAACGCCATTTTCGTTATGATCGGACATAACTTACAATTGATTGTAGGTAGCGATTTTTCTCCGACGTCCGTCCGTCTGTTTCAACACAATCAAGAAGTTTCAATTTCTCTCACCTCCAGTACGGTGGTGCGTCACCACGAAGCGATGCAACAACTTGGTCTCTGACTGATGGCTAAAGCCAAAGGTTAAAAAACAAATTTCAATCAACGTAGATTTCCAACATCAACACAAATACAGTTGTTTTTCTGTTAAGTAAATCATGCTTCCTGATTTGGTAATAAATAGCTCTTTAGTAAATTCCGCTGTTTATTAATGTGAGAGTGGGTTGCAGTCGGTGCGTTCAGCGATCTTGTAGGTGTTGACCATGTGATGCCTTTAGCAGAGATGATTAAAACAGAACAATCGATATTAGACGATGACGGCCGAAACGAAATAAAACACAAGGAAAAGCGGCGAGAGACAATGTTTTTGCATTTTGCGTCAATAAAACACGGCCTCACATTTTGCCATGTCGTGAGCGAGGCTATTCTGGGAGGGGCAGTGCAACCAACGTGCGCAAGTGTTTTGCACAACATAAATTCGAGAGACAAGCAAATCTTTCGCTTGCTTCGCGTCCGTCAGAGTGGTGTTGGATTTATTTTACCATGGTGTCGTTTAGAGAAATTGTATCGGTAAAGAGCGTCAAAGGTTTGTCTCTCACCAAAGAGCAAATCGATTGGTTCATTACTGCGCTTGTTAACGGACAAATCGAACAATGTCAGGCTGGTGCTTTTTTGATGGCAGTTTTCATCAATGGAATGGATCGACAAGAAACGGTTTTGCTCACAAAAGCAATGATGAATTCTGGTGACGTTCTCTCTTGGCCACAATCGTTTGACGCACCAATTGTAGATAAACACTCGACGGGTGGAGTGGGAGACAAAGTCAGCTTGCCTCTGATAGCTACTCTCATTGCAAGCGGGTGTAAAGTAAGTTTGATCAGAGGGGTGTGATTCAAGCCTCAGATTTACCCTCTTGTTTCTTGCATATAAGCTTCTCTTGTCAATTCTGCTCGCTGGAGAAACTGTACTTTGACCCTCTCGTAAACCTGTGTTAAGAACAGTAGAAAACCTGCTGTTCAAGCAAATTATCCTGCATGACGTCATGCTACTCAACTGACCACTAGGTGAGTGGACGATCGATGGCGCTCGTTATGTCATTTCCAGCTACGAAGCATATTTCTTCTAAACTAGGTACCAATGATCTCAGGTCGATCCCTTGGACACACAGGAGGTACCCTTGATAAATTGGAATCGATCCCAGGCTTCAATGTGAACCAATCAGCCGAGGAAATGAAACAAATTCTAAGTGAGGTTGGAGGATGCATAGTTGGTCAGACTGAAGCGTTGGTGCCAGCGGACAAGATAATGTACGCCATCCGAGATGTGAGTGGTACTGTGGCATCAACCCCTCTGATGGTCAGCTCAATCATATCAAAGAAAGCAGCAGGTGATTGATCCCACTTTGAGGGCTGTATTGGCTGTATTGTATTGTGTTTTGAATGTGTGTTTTTGTGTTGTCAACGTCAATTTGCCTGACCGCATGAACAGGTGGTTTTCACTTTTGTTACTTGCAGAGGGAATCAGCTCATTGGTATTAGATGTGAAGGCAGGAGTTGGTGCTTTTATGAAATCGATCGACGAAGCGATAGAATTGGGTACCGCGATGGTAGAAGTGTGCCAAGGGGCTGGGATCAAATCAGTTGCTATAGTTACCGATATGAACAGCCCCCTTGGGAACACTATTGGTAACTCACTTGAAGTAATCGAATCAATCAATCTTTTGAGAGGCGTGTCATCTCCTGACCTACAAGAACTCGTCTGTTTGCAAGGTAGGCTGAGTCTGTGTCTGATGACGTCATCATTTACCTTTCCAATGGCTTTGATGACGTACGTTCTGTTGATGTTCTAGGTGGGCATCTGCTCCACATGAACAACCTCTCATCTTCGGTTGAAAATGGAATGAAAGTAATTGAACAATCGCTGAAAGATGGCACTGCCTTATCTGCCTTTCGAAGAATGATGATTGCCCAAGGGGTTGCAAGTGAAGTCGCTGATAAAATGTGTGCCTCCCCTGAGAGTGTTGTCCCTCTAGCTGCGTATCGTACCCGTTTGTACGCAAGAGAGAGCGGCGTCATCACTGGCATTGATCCGATGGCATGCGCTACCGTATGCACGTTACTCGGTGCTGGGCGTCAATATGCAAAAGACGTCATCGATCACGGCGTTGGCATAAAGCTAGAAAATCACGTCGGTGGATCTGTAAAGCAAGGAGATGCATGGGTTACTGTGTATCACTCGAGTGAAAACATTTCACCGTCGCTAAGATCAACCCTTGACAACGCACTCTCTATAACGAATGATCCATCTTCAGGTCACTGTGCCTCGTTTCCAACACGCTTCATCAAATCCATCTCACAATCGGATACTTGATGATGAATGATGATGATGTTGAATAATTTGAAATGATATAGAATTTGAATATTGAAATTAGTTGACAAAATACATTTTATTTTAATATGTCGTTCTTGTTTTGTTTCTCACGAACACAAAAAGTCACTGCGTCGTCTTTCTCGCTTCTCTGTGAGCTACATCGTTTCTACTATTCGCCAGCATGAATAGTTTATTTACCTGACCTAATTAACAGCACCCATTGGCGGCAAAACCAAATTGATAAAGGGATATATTTTTTGCCTTCTAAGGATATGCTGCAACAAGGCACTGTAGTCTTATTTCGACCGCGGTTTAAATCTGTTCTGTTCTCTCGCAGATGGTAACCCTATTCATGTAGTTTAATCAGCTGTTCACTCGTTTTGCCCGCCCTCGGATATTTATTTCGTAAAAGTATTAAATGTTTATTAAATGAGATAAAAGATTTTTAGAGCACGTGTGCTTACGGAAGCAACCAACTAGCACTGCACTGCAATGGATAGAAATGATTCGTAATTAGTAATAAATATACATTTCATTTCTAAGGGTTGTTCAAGTCAAAGTGACTTTGAAATGTGACGTAGCCACCTCGTTCCCGTGTCAAAATATTATTTTGGGGGTTGGTTGATTGACAGTCAGTCGTTGAACCGAAAACAATTTGATTTGATTTCAAATCGGAGGAGTTAGTAGTATTGGCCGCTGTGGATTTGTAGGTAATAAATTGGAGTGAGCATAAACATCTGTCGACTTATTATTGGAACCACGTTTTTATCAACTGCCAATAGCCTGTTACATGAGCATTCAATCAAAATAAAGGACATAACTTGAATGTTGTGGCTGGCTTCCCTCTTCAGCCGAATTTCTTCGCTTTATGGTTGGTTTAAAGTAAACTAGATCATTTTAATTAACTGATTGTTTTGGCTCTTGCTTGGCTGTGATTAAATGGAATTGTAAATGCATCACACCAACAATAATCAGGGACACCATGTTTTTGGAATGAGCAAAGGTTAGTACTCGGTCTTACTTGTGGTAGTTCATAAATTACTTTTCCTTGTTTCCCTTCAGTCTTCGCTACATTCGTTTTTTCATGGTAGGCCCAACTCTCAAACAGAATTGTCAATGATCGCTAGGTACTGATTCGGATGATACTGTATAAATTACTCGAGTTATTATCGTTTGAGATTTCGTTTTGCTCGACAGGATTTCAAGTTTCCACTTTCCTAATTTCGAAACCTATTGTTTTGATTATTTTCCTTTCTCGATTTGCTTCAGTTTTATCCACTCTCTATTATACTCCATATCCTGAACACTAGTTTACCTACGTCATAATAATTGCATTATCCTGATTTGGCTACATTGTGTAATATTATGATGTTTTTCATAATTTTGTATCTTCGTAGGTATGCATGTACTGATTTTAATCGTAGCTTCTTCCTCTGTGACTCTGTTGGCTTTCTTCTCGATCTGTCTCTACTGTTTCAAGAGAAAGGACCAAACAGAAGATGGCGATGAAGCTAGCGATGAATTCAGCTCATTGCAACAGAGTAACAAGAAGCAGTCCAGCGGTAGTCTTTTCTCGTTTTCGTCTCAATCTCAAGGCTTTACAATCGGTAAAAAAACATCGATATCCTACAACCCTGGCTACAGAATCGACCCTATGGTAAAAGAAGTGAACATTCAACCCAATTCGAGGGAAATGTTCCCGTCTTTCGACGTGAGCGGTGGAACATCATCGATTCCAGAGCCACCAACGGATCGCAACCACGATCTCGGCACCATATATTTTGAGATCAGCTACAACGTTTACGATCTGATTTTAAAGTTATTTATTCAAAGAGCGGAGCGTCTGCCTGCGAAAGATTTGTCTGGCACCAGCGACCCGTTTGTTAAAGTCATCCTTCTTCCAGACAAAAAACAGAAATTAGAAACTAGAGTAAAAAGAAAAAATTTGAACCCAGTGTGGAACGAAGAATTTTGTTTCGAAGGGTTCCCCTTAGAGAAATTAATGCAAAGAAGTTTATATTTACAAGTTTTGGATTACGATAGGTTCTCACGCAATGATCCTATCGGCGAAGTGGAGATTGCCCTTGGAGAAATTCATTTACAAGCTGAGCCAATTCCATTTATAAAGAAATTGAGACCGTCAAGAAAATCTGCTGTAAGTATATGCAATGTGTGTTAGATAAATTTACCGAGGGTTCATGTATGCCCTTTGTGTCAATACAGAATGAAGTTTTGAATGCAATCTGTTATCTCACGCTCACCGTCAGAGCGGAACAAACAACGAGTAAAAGAAGTGTGAATTCTGTGTCCTTTCACTTCGAATTAGGATTATCTTGGCGATCTCTTGATATCGATGACGTATAATCCAACGGCGAGTAAAATCACTGTGGTTGTTATGAAGTGCAATAATTTGAAAGTCATGGACCTAACGGGCAGCTGTGGTAAGTGGTAGAATTATCAAAATGTTTAATTTTGAAATCGTAGCTTAACTTTATCAAATCTCAACCGTAGTCATAGTTACAATCAAACTACTGTATCATCATTGATACAAATCGTGAATATCAATATTTGCTTCATGCTGCGTCTTTCAGACAAGATATCTACAGCATTCAAATTTGTATGCTATTTTCTTTGATAATTTACCACAACTATAAATTTATCATTGTGGATTCAAGTTGCTGCTGTCTCTCGTCCTAGATCCGTACTGTAAAATCTACCTCACATACTCAGGCAAAAGAATCGATAAAAAGAAAACAACTCACAAAAAGCGAACTCTTCAACCGGTCTGGAATGAGACGTTTGATTTTGATGTTCCAATTGATAAAGTCAGAGACATTACGTTTGTGTTCACTGTCATGGATTACGACAGAGTGTTTGTGAATGAGGCGATCGGTCAAGTGGTGATTGGCTACAGGACGGCTGGAACGTCTTTAAAGCATTGGACAGATATGATGAACTCACCACGGAAGCCAATTGCCATGTGGCATCAAATTACGAAATATTGAAAATGAACATTTTAATCAAAATCAATAATTTAATAATGTTTGTGATGATTTTTATAAGTTACAAACCAATTTAGATGCCACTGCAAACAGAACATGATGATAATATGCTAGTTGTAAATGAATTGTGGATATTCCATATCTTAGTTAGCTTTGATATTTATAGTTATTTATTTATGTATACAAACAAGGGATTGTTGAACTAACAAAATTATTCAGAGTAAACACGTTAGTTGTCTTAGTAACTAATAGCCAGCCTCTATTCACTGTAAACGTGGTAAAGAAGAGGTCAACACAACAGACCGTCATTAGGCAATAACGCAGAATTGTATTTCATCAGACATCAGATGATGGCACTCGTTCACATTGAATTCAGTGATTTACAGTTTCTAGAAAAATGTGGATCAGGTTCGTTTGGTGCTGTTTATCGTGCCAAATGGAAATCTAGAGGAAAGTTTGTTGCTGTGAAGCTGCTTAATCTTGATGACCAACACGAGGTCAGTGTATAATGAAACACAACCTACTACGTAGGTCCATGCTGGCCCTACTAACCCTACTAACAAGTCGACCTTTTTCATTGTAGTCAGTCAAAAATTAATCATGTCTCTTCGCATCCACCCACCGTAGTGTGTGCATAATTGTAGTCAATCTGCTGCTCTAGTGTGTTTGTCTTGTGATGATGTTATTTGACATGAAAACTTGAGCGACGAGCGGCCCACAAAATTTTCCATGGATGCGCTTGAAATCTAGGTTTTGAATTCAAAATGCGTATAGAAATATTTTTGTTTCCATCTAGCTAATGGTTTGTTTTACTTTCAAATGTATGATATATAATTTAGACACCTTTTACTTATAACTTATTTAGTACTAGCCTGCGTACCAGCCCCGACATTTTTTTCTCAAACGATAGGGTCTGTGCAACAACGCATGGTTCTCTGTCCAGCGGAAGTACAACGCAAACAGGAATTGCGACCGATTTCTGTAATAAACTGTGAGAAGTCACACATTTACGGCAAAATGCTCGCAGTTTGAACGTTGTTTACAAGTTTTACAACGCTGAATTGATTCTTTTTTGATCTTGGGCATGAGATTGATCACTGGTTATATGATGCTTGCGTTTTTATAATAGTATGAAAATAACACAGCAAATGAAAATGATAGAAATCTTATTGATTAAAGGAAAACAGTAAGCGCTTGTTTTTGATTATTTATGGTTCGGTGTTGATTTCACACGCAGTAATCACATTGGAAGAAAACAATCTGCCCTGAAAAAGACTTTAATTTCAAAATCTTTAATTACAAATCCTAGACACTTTGCATATCGTCAATGCCAAACCGACAAGGAACACAGTAGCAAGATATTGAAAATTTTCACACATAGAGAGAACAATGTAAAATTTCATAAATTAGCATGAATCAGGTCCCGAGATCTCTGTAACCGCCGGACAGAAAACCAGGCGTTGTTGCACAGACCCTATCGTTTGAGAAAAAAACGTCGGGGCTGGTACGCAAGCTAATTTAGTACCTGCCTTTCCAGACCGGTGTCTGTAACTTGCGTTCGCGCGTGCTGCGTGCAGCCTCGTACGTATTGCCATAATTTATCTTGATTTAGTTATCGTTTCCGCCGTAGTTCGTAGCGTCTAATCGCTACTGCCAATGTTGTGTTACGTTTGACGTTGCACTTAGTCAAACGAATTTACTACTCTACATCATCCAGCTAAACGTTTTCTTGTATTTCACTGTCATTTCATGAGCAAAGTTCATGTTTCGTGACGTTTTTCAGGTGAAATTCGATGTCTTTTTTGAAAGTCTTTTTTCTTTCTTCATGTAAATTCAATAGAAAACAGGGTAGTTGTTTGAAAAGAAACTCACGAGTATCGATCAAAAGATGTGTTGAAAACCATTGTAACTAAGTAATAGCTCATGAGTAATCAGCAAATATAGCAACTTCATCGACGCTTGTAGTCCGGTGTGACACTGCACCGCACAAACAACAGTGTATAGATGTATGTCTTTCCTGTAAGGCACACTGTATGACATACACCCAGTAACATGAGACCATCGAAAATTGAATGGATGAAAACAAGAACAAAATTGTGAATCATATATTTTCAAGTAATGCAATGCAATAACTATATGGTGGGTCTAAACAGCGGAGGCGCGGAGGTCTGCGGAGGTGTCATAAAATCCATTGTTTTCATGCGCGGCTCTCAAAGGTGGCAAGCAACAAACGCGCGGCTGCTGAAGGAATGCAGAATTCTGCCGCTTAACCGATAACAATTCTATTTACACGGTTTTACCAACGTCTCTGTTGTTTCCTGGTTCGCCGTGCTCAAGCCGTGTTTAACGACTCTGATTTGAATAAGCAAACAAAAATAATTACGTCATTTTGTTCAATTTTGGACGAGTGGATACATGTAATTTCCTATAGCTGACGCTCCTTGTTGTTATTCAAATAATTGACCTGTCTTTATCAAGAAGAGTAAGCCGTCTTCTTGTACCTTTTTTTTACTTATTAGAACCACAGTTCTGTGAACAGGGAAACGCTCATCAGAATCCCTCCTGAACAGTGCGTAGGCCTACTATCAATAATACGATAACATCATCAATCACAATAAAAATCAACAGCAGTATCAAATAAGATTCGCTCGAAAACAAGATGTTCAACTGTGATAGCCATTTGAATTAAGCATACAGTTGCATTG
>JANVCG010081778.1:2758-16318 GCA_025505365.1 Haliclystus inabai
GCTGCTCAGAATGGAGGCACACATTGTTCAGGTCCTACCGAGAAAATGCAATCATGTAATACAGCAGGCTGTCCTGTTGATGGTGGATGGTCCAGCTGGGCTAACGTTAGCCCTTGTTCTGCATCATGTGGAAATGGACAACAACGACAAACTAGAACTTGTAGCAATCCTGCTGCTCAGAATGGAGGCACACATTGTTCAGGTCCTACCGAGAAAATGCAATCATGTAATACAGCAGGCTGTCCTGTCGATGGTGGATGGTCCAGCTGGGCTAACGTTAGCCCTTGTTCTGCATCATGTGGGAATGGAATACAGCTACAAAGTAGAGATTGTAACAACCCACCACCATCAAATGGTGGAGCCGATTGCGCATCGCCAACTAGTCTTACAAGGAGAATTGCATGTGATCTTGGAGCATGTCCAACTGGTAATAGCTCAATTTGAATCAAATTGATTTTGTTTTGTTAGTGAAATTGATATTGATGAATATGAGAATTGCTTTGTCTATTGAAACATTTTTTCTTTCGAATTAGAATATTCAGTTTGTTCTTTGTCGGCCTTAAATTTCATTCTCTATGTCAGTAAATGGTATTAACTTTCTGCTTTTGCATTCAGTACCAGCAGCTAAAACATATTTTATTGAATGTGATTTTGATAAATGTGGGTGGGCAATCAATGAAGATGGTTTAAATAGATTGATAAGATATAAAAGCAGCATACCTAGTTCAAAGTAACTTATGTAAATTTTAATTTTTCAGGTACTGCTTCAACCTGTGACTTTAAGTCAGATATGTGTGATTGGTCTTCCGTGTCTGTTCCCGGCTCTAGCAACGTTTTAACTTGGGAAAGACATCATGGACCGACACCTAGTAAGAATACCGGACCCAGCAATGACCATTCAGGAGATGGTAAGTTGTTTGAGTATTGAAGCTTAGTCCATTACAAGAAAATTGACATTTTTTAAGATTTGAAGACTAATACTTATCTGATTGTGATTTCTATCATGCTATAGCGAATAAAACTGATTTGAGAAGCTGCAACCATCTGGAGTTTGTTTGATTTCAGCTTAATATTATGTATATTTACAGCGTAGAAAACTATTGCATAATTTGATCTGTTCCAGAGGATTTCATTGCTTTCGTCATGTGTTCTTATAGGCTACTACGCTTACGTGGAAACATCAAGTCCAGCCAGCAGAGGCCAATATGCAGTTCTAGAAAGTAAAACTCTACCAGCACTTGGCGTCAATCGTGCAAGATGTCTCTCATATTGGATACACCAATATGGTGACGGAATGGGTGAAACGAAAGTTATGTTGAAACAGAATGGAGTTGAGACGTTGTTACAGGCTCATCCCAAAATAAAGAGAAAGAACGATTGGGTTCAATTTCAGATCCCTGTTGATGCCCAGTTCGATAGTAAGGTATGCATGTGTTTGTCAAGTCGTTAGCATTACATAAAAATAAAACGATTATCAAACTCTTGAAATTGAACCTTCTGGATCTTGGCAAATTGTCTAAGTAGTAACGGATGCTATATCTTTGGATACGTAAAAGTTCTTCAAAGGCATGAGCTTCATTTTGCGGTTTAAAATAAGCTAGCTAAGCTAAGCTAGATAGAGCTAAAAATATGAAAAAGTTATCGGCTCAGCATGAGCTTAATTTCCTGAATTTTTCTTATGTAGATACTGATTAAAGGCTACAGAGGAAATACTTGGCAAAGCGATGTTGCGATTGATGACATATCTATCAGCACAAATGAATGCCCTGGTGAGAGCTAGATTTATGTTTTTTAAAACAATATAATAATGCGAGTTTTTTTTATCTAAGTGCTTCTTAGTAATCATGGAAAGTAAAATACACAACACCAAGTAATATCAGATCTCAAACTCAAACCAAATAAGATGCAACAATAATCCATTTCCAACGGTTGATCTCGTTCTGCGCTCAGCAAATAGTCTTAATTCTTATGAAAGACATTTTTAGTTTCGTTGCATGTTTGATTACATCAATGGAAATAATTGTAACTTACGCTTATGTGTATTCATTTTAATCTTCAAATATCAGTCTATTGAGCTCTGTGTACCCTTGATTACATTCGAGCTCAAGTATTCAAGTTAATCAGTATGATTTTACTTATATACTTATTTAATTTTCCTCTATTAATGCATCAACAGCTGCAACCGATTGCGACTTTGAATCCGGTACATGTGGATGGAAAATTGACAGTGAGAGTTCATATGAATTGAAGCAATACTCTGGTAGAACACCAAGCAGTAATACTGGTCCGGAGACGGGTTCGGACGGAAGTATTAAAAATGGTAAGTAATCAATGATTATTATGATATCATCACAAGTTATGTGTGACAAATTGTGCTAGGTATACAAATCAATCGACATACATATCCATTAATATCCTATAATATCATATTTTTCTTCTCTATATGAATAGGTTATCTGTATGCTGAGGCTAGTTACCCTGCTAAACCTGGACAAAAATCAGCAATAAGTATTCCTATGTTGGACAGTTCTATCGAAACAAGATGTTTACGATTTGAGACTTACATGTATGGAAATTCAGTAGGTGCATTGAGAGTATTCACTTACAAAAATGGCCAAAGATCGAATAATCCAATTCTTGCATTGAGTGGTAACAAGGGTCAAGCATGGCTTTCAAAAACACAAACTATTAATGGGGCAATTGATCAGGTAATACTATAAAACAAGATATATGTTATCAATCAGAGTACATAATTTTTTTCTCCCATGTACTGACGAGATACGGACCAACGATAAGAAAAGAAAACGGGTGATGAATTTGTATATTTATTATGGTAAAATAAAACTTACAAATATGTAATGTGTTTCATGATTATGACGCTACATGAATACGAGACTAGCTAAGTTCAGAGGATATTTAATAACAAAGAATTTCAAGGAATGATTTACCAATAGTATACATATGTTAACATATTTTCTTTTTACTATTTTAGATTACGTTTGAATTTGAGCGTGGCAGTACTTGGAGCTCTGATATCGCTATTGACAATGTAAATGTCACAAATGGTCCTTGTTAAAGATGAAATCTTTAAAATCCCTCTATGTGCATTTGGGAGAAGATTGATATAATGCAGTGTCTGCACCAAGATATACATGCGTGCACGATTCAGTCTCCTTTTCACTTTAACATGGGCGGCAACAAATAAAGAAATTGCCATTTTACTTCCTCAAGGTGAAATAATTACGTATCACAGAGAATGATGCACTGTGTGATTGGGCAATTTCAAACACATACTATTTCGCTCTTTATGCTTTTAATCGTTGACATCAGTGTCACATGTGGATTATAAATTCATAAGAAGATGTATTTTTCAAATATAAACACAGTATTAGCAAATTTCTTCGATATAATTTGGGTATGCTGTATTGTAAAAATAATAGCTTATAGTATAAACTATGCTGGTCATAGAATAATTAAATTAATGAAATCACTTAAATTATTATCAATAAGAAGAAAATCTTCATAGGAATGTAAGTAGTTTCTATTTATTCATCAGCAATTTTACATTTGTAAATATAAACTAGAAAAACTAGGAATCACATAGAAAATTTACAATAAAATTACTTGAAGGAAAAGGAATTTGCTTGCGTTTTTTTTCAGTTGTGATTATTGCTTTCATGATGGTGATCCAAAACTTGTCCAGTGATACAGGGGATAAAAATTGGATTGAACCTCACGACTCACTTATTTTCGATAACATGAATTAAGACATTTGAAGTGGAAATACTACAAATAGATATAATGGATTTGCAACAAAGTGGGATAACCATACAATCTCTGTTTTGGAGAAGATAATATATAACTCTGTAGTTGAAGCAGCAAACAAGTATACTTTGTCCCTGGCTAATCTAGTCGTCATCTAGACCAGTTCTACTTGTCTCTGTGTCGTGGCACTCACTATGCAATAAATAGGGTCTAGTGGCGCTAGTCTAGTCGCCATCAGTCCGCTCAGTGAATAATGAGGTACTGAGTCAGTATTTAGAAATATAAGTGTTATATCTTATTAGTGCCAAACTGAGTACCAGCGGCTATCTAGATAACCTCTTTATAGAAAATGCCTGTTTTTCTTGATAGTGTCCGGTTGATGTTCTTTTTATTTTAAATAGTAGTCGGTTACTGTTCGCTTTTTCTAAATAGCGACTGGTCAATTATCGTGTTGTTGGGTATCTCGCAGCTTGATTGTGACACTTCACAGCTGGATTTTCGCTATCTCACGTGAAGGGGGACTTTCATCCTCTATAGGGATGTGTTATTTTTGAGGGTATAATTTTTCAAAATATTTGACCCTTGCTGTGAATTTTGGAGATTCCCTGCTGTGAAGTAGAGAAATCCTGCTGTGAAGTACTCAAAGCCTCAATAAAGGTTTCCGGTTGCCATTTTGAATGAAAATGGCACAATATTTGAGATGTGTGTGTATTTTTAGGTCTCTGTTTTGATAAAACTTGATGAAACTATGCAATCATAGGGCAAAAGTTTGAAAATTCAGAAATAGAACACCTCTCTCTGAAAACTACGAAAACACCCAACAAGATTTCACAGTTAGGCTTTTAGCACCTCACAGTGTGAAATCCTTGAAATCACAACTGGATACCAATTTTTACAAAATTATGTAGATTTTTGACTCCTTACTTTGTGCAAAAATAGATTTGAAATTACACTTCTAAAAATGGCATATCCCAGTATGTATGGTAATTAGTATATGTTCGAATCAAGGCATTTTCTTGCATGGAGTTCATTATATTATAGCTATAGACCTTCACTAGGAAGAAAAATTTAATAATTTTTTTCTTTACCCAACCCCTGATCCCTCGAAGAATTTTTGTAACCCAACCCAAATCTCTTCGGTCCCAGCCCCAGTCATAAATAATGAGCGGTCCCTTAGTTATCAAAACAACTTGAATTGAAAAAATGTTATCGATAAATACATATACTAAGTGCCCAAAAATATTTCATTCACAATATTGAGTCCTTTTTATAACGAGCTTCTTTAGCAACCTAGGTCGATGTATGCAGCTCTTTTTGAGAGCCGGTTTTATGACTTTGCACTTTTTCCAACTAAAACCTCAGTAAAATAAACATGAGAGATCAGAAAAACCTGTAATAACAATGTTTTATCTTCAATATATATGCTAAATGATCAAAAATATGTACCACTGGTTATCAGAGTCATTTTAATTTTGACCAGATTCAGTCATAGAATTATACATGGTTTCGAAATATAGAAGTCTGACCTGGGTAGCCATAAAAGTTGGATTACTGCGGAAATATGTCTGATAAATTTGATTTTGCTTGATCAAAACCAGAGCATTTTATTAATACAATAAAGTTGAAAAAGATACTAAATTTTATATCTTACTGTGTCATTTATCAAGTACATTTGGTATCAAAATTTACGATAATTACTTAATGAGAATTATAAGTTTCCTTTGGCTGTGGTTGCTTTTTTTATTAAAACTTTTCCTTGAATCTAATTACATGGAGATTCAAATTTCAAGGTCCTTAAATGCAAATACCTTATTATCGTATTTCCTTATGATCGTATGTTCTCTTTACTAGCTTCATTGAAAGAATTTCTATGACTAAAGAGGATTCTCTATTCTCGCCTTTAATATACAGAAATTGTTTAACTGCATTGATATTGTGTTACTCATCTGCCGCTTGTTAGCATTATTGTGGTGGAGGTATACAATCAAACAATTTGCATTCTTTGGCAACATGAAAATATGCTTTCAAACGTGGAGACAAAATCAAGTCTGCAATGCTGATTTCACAAAGGATTCAAGAAGGCAAAGCAAATATAAATTATTGTTATCAAAATTTGCTGCTAGACCACAACAGAAGACATCGAACATTGCCAGTTCTTCTTCAATGGGTAGGCGTCTGGTAGAAAAGGCATCGTAACACATGGATGATATGCGTCATTTCAATTTAATAATAGCGATGTCGGATTTTGACAATGCTCATTATTCTGAAAGAAGAGAAAAACTGCTGGTCAATTGTAATCAATTATATTCATCAATGGGTACAAAAGAATTGCAGTTATTACAATGCGAAATAAAACGCGGGAATAGGGCGACTGCTCAATATACAGCGTCTGCAGACAGCGTGCTTTATAGTCTATTCTGGTAAAAAGTCGTTTTGAAAGTTGAGTGTTTGGCACTTTCAAGTAACCTGTTTTACAAAATGATCATCGGAGTATTATTATTATCATTAGTAGTTTTACTACCTTACTTAATTACATCTGCACCTGTACCGCAAGGTAAGAGTTATTGTATCACCCAGAAGATAATAATGTGACTGTACTGATACAGCTACCTAATCCTTCAATGAAAGGTGCATGACAGACCTTTTGCCAATAATCACGCTTGATAATTTTTATAAATTTTATATTTTGATGGTAATATAAAGATGCTCAGAATTTGTTTATTTTACATCTCGCTCCACATAACAAAGACACTTCCTTACTAATTTCGTATCTACGACTTGACGATAGACTAATTGTTAGGAAGCTATGTATCAGACCAGCAAACCTTGTTTAGAATCTTGTGTATCTTATTTTTCCTTTATTAAATGTTACCTAAAGGCAGGTTCATACTTATTATAATTTATGTTATCACGAAATACTGTCCAATTAGAATTCATAGTGTCACACTTACGAGTAACTGGTAATCATTATATCTAGGTAGATTTTGGATATATAGTGTACAGCCTAAACTATTCCTGTATTCTATTTTTACGTTTTAGATAACACTATCACCCACAAATCTGTCATAGATGAAATAATCGAAATAAACGAGAAAGGTAGCCTGCTAGCTTTTTTACACTAATTTATCTGTAGAACATTTCTGAATAAGTAATTATTGCAACAATTGTACAACGTGACCAGCTTCGTCTGGAATCGGTTTTGCTTTACACCAAAACGCTACTACCATGATTTTTTGACAAATGTTCCATTTACAAAATTTTCTCCGTACTAAAATTTACAAAAATTTCATCTCCCACCAATTTAAATTCAAACGGACAACATGCACCACAATTGACGCTTTTGGGCACCTTAAAGCTGGATAATATGGCACTTTCCAGCAGTAAAACCTATCAAATTCGTAGCAGAAGGACGTTTCAAATGTGATACTTCAAATTGCGGAAATATTGTGAAAACAGTATCCTTGAAAAGATATTCCGCATTCAAAAATGAAATGGATCCGCCGCTTTAAACTTGAACAATATAGATTTGTATTTTAATAGGCTTCCTTTATTCTCTCTAACTTGCAACGCCCAGATTCATTCGTTGATAAGATTTGGAAGAAAGTTCCTGTTGTTAGTTTGGCCCTTCTTTTTGACAGATAGAAGCAAAGCCACATCTGACCATCCTCTAGTCAGATGCAGCCTGCGTGTTTTTAAAAATATTCATAATCTCTTTTCTTACAATATTCATTTTGCATTTGAACTCATAGAGATGTTGGGTGAACCTTTTTTCGATATACAGTGTAACCCGCTCAAGTGCAAGTCAAAATTGCAAGCGATTTTGATAGCACTTATCCGAATTTGAACTTATCCAAAAATGCTAACAAGAGCTTGACCACAAAATTATAAATTGGGTTTCAAATTCAGTTTGCAGATTAGCAGGAGTTTCACTTATCCGAATTGCACCTAAGCGGGTTACACTGTAGTACGATATCCTATGTAAAAAGCTTAAGAAATAGGAGTAGGTCACAAGAGAATTGATAAAGTTGAACTTATTCAAATCGATTATTTTTTTTATTTTTCAAAACAGGAAATATCAATGGCATTAATGATGAATTGGAAGAAGGGGACATACTCCCACCACCTGGAAGGGAAAGATACCATTTCATTACAAAACGAGCAGCACACCCCAATACATCATATATATGGGAAGATGGAATTATGAATTATGAGATCGATAGTGCAGCTAATCCTGTCTTCAGTAAGTTGGCAATAAATAAATGGCTTCAACTGTTTGAATATGTAGGAGATGGTGCAGGAGGGGTACTTTGGCTGCTATGGAGCAATATACATACCATTTTAAGAGTATTATCTTCACAATATGCCAGCAAATTTTAGGATAAAAAATGATGAAAATTTAGCCCCTTACTGTGTAATTTATAAATGTTGAAAGAATTTTCTTCCGTTAATCAAAAGAAAGCAAGCTGTGAGCTGAACAAAAAAAGCCGTCATCATCATTTTTCAGAAACCTTGAAGTCATACATAAACTTATTTTCAAAGGACTAATTGATTTACTTGACCGACTGTCATTTTGAATTAAATTTTGCAGAAAATGTTTGGGGACAGGTGAAAATTTTTGGCACACCCCTACATGTCTGAAAAATGTAGAAGCCCCCTCATTGGAGATGGTTTAGTCTCATGTGTACTGTGTAAGTGACATTTGATGAACATAATTTGATCATTTGCCAATTGTTCTTCTCTAGCTGCATCTGAAGTTGCAAGAATTGAAGAAGCGATGAATCTCATTTCTGAATCAACTTGCATTCAATTCAAAGAATATAACGGTGCATCACCTGCACCTGAAAACAGAGTCAAAATTATAAGAGGATCAGGGTATAAATGTATTTATTATTTTAATGCATACTAACATATTGGGCATAGGCAGAACTCAGAGAGTTAGTTGGCACAGGCGAGCAACTCTACTTATCGGCTTACATGAGGGTGCTCTTCTAAAATATCAAAGGATGAGTTTTTAAATTTGAAAATGATATCTGGTATGCTTTATGCCGTTCTTAATATTTTTGAGATTTGTAAGATAAACATTTTAAAGATATCTTTCTTTCCATAGTGTTAGTGTTTCAATAGTTCAAGGTATCATTTTGTGTATCCCAGGAATACGTGGGGTATTATTTTGAGTTTTTTGAAATCTTTATTGATAATCTCTGCCTCCGTCGAGTGAATGTCACTTACAATTAATACCACTTTCATCAAATTATGCCAAAAAATATTAACTCACATATTAAATGTACTAAATATATGATTATATTTTCTTTTTCTCTGCATAGTTGTTATTCGTATGTGGGTCGTATAAGAGGGTTAACCACGCAGCATTTATCACTAGCAGAAGGATGTTTTCCATTGGGTACTGTCGCACATGAATTAATGCATGCGCTTGGTTTTTATCATGAACAAAGTCGACCAGATCGAGACTGTCACGTCACCATAAATTATGAAAATATACAAAATGGTTAGCAGTATATAGAATATTAAACATTAAGAATAATTGATTTACAAACATTATTCGTTTATAATTTTACTTTCATTATACCCTTTCAATTATCAAGACTGTTGATGTTATTGAGTCGCTTCCTTTGAGACCAACTTTGCTACCACATATCTATGAAGGCTTGTTTTCAGTTTTACTCCTTTTGTGAGTATATATATTCAGCTTAAATCAAGATCTATAGAAAACGCGTTGATAAAAACGCCAGATCTGAAAATGTAAATCAAAGGCTTAATAACATTGCTCATAAATTATTAGCAATTGATTTCGTTTTATTATATCCTAATGTAATATTATTTTATGTGATTTCCAGGCAGTGAAATCAATTTCAAATTGCAAACAAATGCAATTATAACAGGTCCATATGATATTGGTAGTGTCATGCATTACTCGAGAAAAGCATTTTCAAAAAACGGTTTGGATACAATCGTACCACGAGATATTACTACAATCAATCTAATGGGCCAGAGACATGGTCTTGCACAAAGTGATTTTGATGGCATAAATTTCCTCTATGGATGTACAGAAGGTAAATACATAGAAAGGCATTTCGTCATTTAGGAATTTTAAGAATTGATAGGATTTATTTCTTGGATTTATCAAAAGCTTTTGGAGTTTTATTGGTTTACAGTTTCAATCCAGACCTCTACCTAAGGATAAAATACTACTATCAAAAATCTACTGTTAAGGAATTCTAATAGATGATATTGAAGAGATGTAATATTAAGCTTGTCTATCATCCTTGAATTGAGTAATGAGGAATAATTAAACATTTTCGATATTCACCTTTTAAAATAAGAGGAATCAATTAATAGGTTTGTTAATTTTTATCATGGTCGTTCACTGCGTCATTACAAGATTAACTGCAACGTTTTTATTCCAAAACGCAGCATTCTTTATGGTTAGCCATAACAATATCACATGATAAGAAGGCTAGCCTCCATATTCATAGGTTTAGACTAGGTATAGTTTGAGACAGCAGAACAATAATGCTTCCCGAATTAAAACCAGGGGTGGTACTAGGAATTATTCTACTCGAAGGCTATAATCCCATCAAAGGTAATAATTATGTAGAATTTGATGGAGTATAGTTGAAATTGGATGCGGTTTCCTAATAGTTCAAGTTATAAATTATATTGTATATTTTCCGTGATAAAAATATTTTACTTCTCCGTGATGGGCCTATAGAGCTTTCTGCCCAACTCTGGTTCCTATTTTGGTTTTCAAAAGTTTAAAACATAATTTTTATCTTTAAAATCAGCACAGGTTACTGTACCACCTTGCTCACAAACTAATATTGTTAATGGTGGATGGTCAGATTGGGTTTCAACTGGGAGTTGCAGTGCTTCTTGCGGAGGCGGTCAAATAAAGCAAGTCAGATTATGTAACAATCCAAGACCTCAATATGGTGGTTTACAATGCCAAGGTGATACAGAAAAGTACATTGATTGCAATAACCAACTCTGTCCAATAGATGGTGAATGGAGTGGATGGTCAGTTTTTCTACCGTGTGACAAGACTTGTGGAGGAGGACTGGAGACCCAAACAAGAACATGTACTAATCCATCTCCTCAATATAATGGTGCCTTTTGTTCTGGTCTATCCACTCGCTTTTTGACATGTAATACTTCACCATGCCCTGTTGTAATAAATGGTCAATGGACATCCTGGGTATCTTCTGGTGCGTGCTCTGTTTCTTGTGGTGGAGGAACTCTTACTGAAACTAGGTCATGTACAAACCCTTCTCCTGAAAATGGAGGAGCATATTGTACAGGCCTGTCCTATCAAACGCAATCGTGCAATATAGTGGGCTGCCCTGTTGATGGTGGATGGTCTAGCTGGACCAACGTTGGCTCTTGTTCTGCAACATGTGGTAATGGACAACAGGAACAAGTTAGAAGTTGTGACAATCCAATACCTCAGAACGGAGGAGCTTATTGCTCATCACCAAGTTCAAAAACAGTTCCATGTGAACTTGGACCATGTTCAACAGGTAATAGCTAAATTTGGGCTGAATCACCAGGAATGATAAGTACCATAAAATTGATCTCGACATAATTTGATATCAATTTCTGTATTCAAGGTACTTTTATATCCTGTGACTTCAGTTCAGATATGTGTGATTGGACATCCGTCACTGTTTCTGGCACTGACAACGTTTTAACTTGGAAAAGGTTGAAAGATTCTACACCTAGCTTGAATACAGGACCCACAACTGACCACTCAGGAGACGGTAAGAAATAACAGAATTATTTAGATGTTTAAGATTACAAAAACTGAGTTAGACAATCACTTGTTTAATTAATTTTCAAAATAATTATATATATTAATTGAGACGAAGTTTCATTTGTATTGAATTTTCTTTCAAAATAACGTAATAATCACAAGAGAAGTCAGATGGGCTGAACTTTGGTGGGAGTTTTATTTCTTACATGTGAAATTATCAAATATCTTTAATCTTAAAATTTTGTAAATGTATACATCTCCTTACATATAGTATTCGTGGTCTCATTTTGACCTCATTGAATTTGTAGTAAAGCTATTGTTGTTCAAGATTAGAAACTGCGATTTCAATTTATTTCTCCATTTCATCTGTCATATAGGCTATTACGCTTACGTAGAAACCTCAGAGCCGGCACGAGATGGTCAATATGCAGTTCTTGAAAGTCAAACTCTACCAGGACTTGGAGCAAACGGTAAAAGATGTTTATCGTATTGGATACATCGTTATGGTGAGGGGATTGGCGTAACAAATGTTATGTTAGAACAGAATGACACAAAGAGCTTACTACACCATCATCCCCCAAATGAAAGAAAAAATGATTGGGTTAAATGGGAAATGCAGTTTGATTCACAGATTGAAAGTAAGGTATGAATTTTCATTGGAAAATTGATGGATTTTTTCTTCAACAAAAACAATTGAATTTTAAGCCATCTGCTAAGCATCAAGTTAGGTTCTCGTCTACTCTTTTTACAGATACTCTTTGAGAGCTACAGAGGATCTTCTTGGGACAGTGATGTTGCTATTGATGATGTCATTATCACTTCAAATGAATGCGCTGGTGAGAAACTGAAATTTTTATGTGGAACTTCACAATGAAGTGTTGCTTGATATATTCGTGAAAAGTAAAAAAAAATCATGTCTCAACTTCAAATGATGCAGTAATAATTTATTTAATACAATTCTAAGTCAAGCAAATAACTACTTTTAATTAAAGGCCTTGAATTTCTTTTACTAGCAGATTATTAAGATGGAATGAATTGAGAACAAAATTGCCTTGAATATTTCAATTCACTTTTAACATAAATATATCTTCATCCCAATCATATAAAAAAATTCGCTAGGCGATGTTGACATTTCATACGAGGCTAAGAATGTTGTTTTATTTACTGATCTGATTTTTATCTCTTAATATATCAGCAGCTACAATTGAATGCGATTTTGAATCTGATACATGTGAATGGACAATTGACAATGATGGACTATACGAACTGAAACGATACTTTGGCAGAACACCTAGCGATGGTACTGGTCCAGACAATAGTGAAAGCTGTAAGTATTGTCAAGCCGTCATAAACTTTTTAGAGAAATAATTTCAATGTAATAAGTTAGGTACTGAATAGATAGAATATATATCCTGCTGAGCATCTACTGAATGCGAATATAAAAAGCTTTGAAAAATGCGAATGGTCTGTGTGAATATTTATCAACAAATTTTTAAGCAACAATCAACATACAGCAATTATGTATAATAGATCATTATATTCTCTCAAATTTTGAGCTTTGAAACAGGTTTCATGACCCAGATGTTCTGAATTTTGAGTATACATCTAGATCTGTCTACTTCCCATGAAGATGTTAAGTTAATGATTGTAAAATGTCAATAATTATCAATGATTATCATATAATCATAATCTGAGCATATCAATAAAATTACAAAATCCCTTTGTCACTGTGTTTAACGTAGACGTAAGCAACAAAAAGAGAGAGTTGTATAGATATTAGCCAGCAAGGACTTGATCTGCGATTTTTTCGTTCCTGTGTTACAATTCTATAATAACATTTATCAAGCTTTTATTACTAAATCGTCGTTATCATCTGGTTTGTCTTACACATATATACATTATAAAGCTATTAAACCTGGTTCAAACTAACTGTGTTGTAGCGAAAATGATTATTATTAGTTAATGATTTAAATGAATGAATATTTAGTATTTAGAATTACGTGCTATTAAGGCTTTCTATTTTTTGA
>JANVCG010081888.1:0-16311 GCA_025505365.1 Haliclystus inabai
TTATGAAGCATCAACACTCTGTCGACGATGGATTTGAAGTAAAGATACACACACACCTGGCCGATGGACTTAAAATTGGAGACAACTCGACAAGATCAAGAATATTAATTACGGCTAATTATGATCATAACTTTTTTCGATACTTTGTATCTACTATAATTTATTGTCATTGTCAAAAATAGAACCGAATTTCATAAATGTCTTCTCTGAGTGTTGTCTTATTGTACCGTGATAAGTGCTGGACTCGTAACGTGACCAACGAGCTATAATTTTGTGCGTCGGATTGAGGCTGGATTACCGTCGGTGAACGTCGTTTTTTGGTCTTAATTCTACCCAATTTCCAACGTCGGATACGTCGGTCGGTCGACCTTTCACATACAACCAAAAACCTTTGTTCCCCCGACGTCGTTCCAACGTAAGTTCCAACCTCAAACCAACGTCGGTGTGTCTGCTGGGTTGTTATGGCGACTATAATGCGCTGTATTTTGAGTCTATCCTTTATCTGCGTATTTCTAGCTTTCTCAAGTTATTGTACCTTTGCTTCGCATGATCAATTTTGGATAATAGAATCAGCAGAATGAAAGTCTTCCTATCAATTTGAAAACGATCTTCGCTTTAAGAACTCGGACAGTTTTGTATTTGTGATTTCAGGATGTATTCGTGTAAAGATGGTAGCATATATCGAATTACTATTTTTTTTATTACAAAGGAAAACTTATCTATAACTGATTACTAGGGTAATTACTTTTTATGTCCTCGAACTGTATAATGGAAAAGAGATCTATGTAGAGCTGAATAAGTTGCACTACTCCTCACCTAATAATCCCATTCTCTTCCTTACAATTCAACTAATTCTTATCATCAATAGGCTATTGTCTTAAACTGCCTTTTCTCTCTATTTTTAAATACTCTACTGGACGTGAAATAAACATATTCATTACGTTGAAAGTTTGGTTCCAATAGCGGCCTTCAACTATCCGTATCGCTCTGGTAACTGAAACGAATGCTACTGACGAGGTATTTATTATTATCGTTAGTAATTTCATTATGTCAATAAGAATCCTCTTATTAGGTAGTTTTGAACAAAACATCAACACCACAAGATTTGTACAATGTTTCAGCACATTTACTTGTGCTATCATCAGGTGATATATTTTAATAATTCTATCAATATTTAAAGTAAAAATGAAATCCATTGTGGGAAGAATGTACAAATTTAATGTCAGTATCTTAGAAGAAATCTATTTCAGGAAATATACATGGAATGCAATGTTAAAGTTAAAAGGGTAACTAGGCTATATAGGCGGAATATCACAATTAGAAAAAAACTGAGATATGTTAAAAAAAAAAAACGACATCGAGGTCTTTACAAATAGACAACCAAAAGAGAAAAACTATCAAAAAGTGTTAGAAAGGCTCTAGCTCGAATTGAGTCACTCTGGACATTTAATGTTGGTTTCAATTGAAATTTGAAACGCATGAAATATACTTGTTCACTCTCTCCGTGATTTAAACACTATTCTTCAGTAATTCTGTTTTTGTTGTCAACATTCTAGTTAACTAATAAATTAACTTCAAACTCTTACGGTTATCTCACTTTTAAAATGTATCGGGCTATAATTGTTTTTGATTGAAAGATTTCAAAAACATTGAAATTAGTAAAAAAAAGATATTGAAATACAATCATTTCGATTATCAAAGCCAGATCATTTTAGATGGAGAATTATTATTGTTATCACTGACACACTCTATTACAGTGCAGCCTTCAAAAGACTCTTAGAGGTTTTACCCTAATTCTATATTCAGATGAAAACCTTATTGATTGGCATTCTTGGTCTGGTGTTTGTCGCAGTACTGGGTAAGGAATAGAGGATTAAGAATACCCATATGTATGAATATTTGCCTTTCTGCTAATCTGTAACAAAGATATCTTAGACATAGACATTATATTTGAAAAGATATATTCTTAAAAAAAGAATGATATATCTTTTTATTTTTCGGCTTTAATAGGGACATCTATTCAGAATTTAAAATATTACTTTAGCTATATTTATATATATATATATATAAAATATTCCAGCTGATTATGAATTATCATAATTGCGATATTAAATTATCATGAATCAGTTTCAATCGGCAAAATTTGAAGAAAGTCGATGTGTAAGCTCATAGTCGCTTACTTCCTCATAATATTTGAACCCGTTGTTGTTAATATTATCAAAAATAAGTAAAATGTTTTCATGTACATCAAAACAAATATCGTATTCATTTACAGCAAACGGAAGAAGGGAAGAAGATGAGGTGATGAGTGAAGGTACATTTACCGAAATATAATACCTGCAATTGTTCTGTGGTCTTATACAAGCAATTTTCTGCATTAAACTCCGTTTACATTGGATATAGAATACATACCTTTCCGATTTTGTATAATGAATTTATTTGTCAATGTTCCTTCTACCACTGAGAAAATTAAACAAAGCAATTTATTGAATGGATCATTTTAGCTTCCGATAGCTTCAAGAATAGCCAGATGTAGAAATATTTGAGGAGGTATATAAATAGACTAGCTCCATAGACCCTTTTTATTTCATAATAGGGACAAGTAAAATTCAACATCTCAAAGTGTGGTGATAAAATCATGCAAAAGCTTTTACATTATTATGAGTCACGTGAATCAAGTCTAAGCGATCCCAACTTGAACAAATATATGAAATTATTTACCTTTCATCAATATTTTGCAAGTATATTAGCAAATTCAAGCGTTTTCGTGATGCATCTTCCACGCAAAAATGTAGACCAAACAGTCACAGTCATTTCAATCCGCCTCATGTTGACCAAATTTTGAAGTCATTGAACGAAATAGTACAGAGCATCCAATCTGGATAGCAATAATTATCAATAAGGCATTGAAACAAATGAAACATTAATTTTTATCCCTCTTTTACGATGTTTTTCTTCGCTGTGAATGATTTTCTTCGATCAAAAACAAACTAGCGGTGAGTGTTAAAAATTGCCACTTTCGACCAATCACAGGGCTAGAATATCGTATGCTCGTCTGTGATTGGTGATACACAAAAAGTTGTGTATAAGTGCCACTCTTCATGAAGAGAAATTTTACCTGCAAGTTAGTGCAGCGAACAAATGGACAAGTGGAACTGGTCTAGTAGATAAATGGAAAACGCTCTTTTACAGTCGCAATTTTGAATAAACATGTTAGAAGAGAAGACATTGTATGGGATAAAATAAAGTATGGCTTAATCAAATTAGTGTGAAGCAATGAAACTTTTGATAAAGTGTAACACACGCAGATAATCTTTGCAAGTACATTTATTGAAATCGTTCCTCAATGTTGCTTTCATTTTGTAACCTATTGATGGTTTATACTATTGTCCCATTGGTTTAAAAATTTCATAAGCCATTTGCTCATATTATTCAAAAGAGTTCAGCGAAGGCCCTTAGCCTTAGTTAATCAATTCTTCCTTAAAAAGGGTCAAATATATACTGTGAAAAATGATGTATTGTCTACAAAATAGATTCATATCAGACTTTGACTTTAATTCTATTCGCTCTTAGATTCACATTCAAAATTCGAGACAGTGGACGAAAATAGTGAAGAATTTCAAGGTGGCACAGAAATAAGCATTTCAGAATACTATAGGAATCAGCGTATCACATTTGATTTGATAATCTAATCAATCAACAAAAAGGTTTTAGCATTAAATGTATCAAAACTGAAAATCCAGAATTTGCAATTCAAAATTTTTCATAGAAAATTCATGCACCATGTCAGAGCTAATTTTGTATATTTATTCTATGATATAAAAATCGTCAGCACTCACGGAAATCCTTTTTCCGTCCATCATATTAGTTTTGTGGCTACCAAAATAGGGGCATATTGAAATTGATCGTCTAAATATCAATAACACTATCGATTGAAATTGTAATCCTGTAATCAATCAGAACCTCCAATGGAAAAGTCGATATTTCAGTCTAGTTCTTCCAATTACAGAAAACACATTTTACTCCAGTAAATATATCTAAATATATCTCTCACTGATTAATATTTATGAGTATATCATATGTTGAAATTGTGTATCGAAGAGTCTATTTTTTATATCTATGTATCTAACTAACATATTTCTGTGAGTGCAGTACAATTGAATGATTTCAAAATTGATCACATTGCTATCCAGCTCTCAAATCTGACATTGTATCAAAGGTCCATGCACAGAGATAATTTGATAAAGAAAGATTCTAGTCTACAAGGTGACTCAACAAATAAATTTGATGAGTTGAACTCAGATCTCAAAGACTCAATGACATGGATTTGAAGTGACATTGTATCCATTACTTTCCATCGTGCCGGACAGAAATACTGGATAAATTATTTTGATGAACACACGATAGATATCAGTAATCGTGACATTTGAATTTAATTCCTTTATCATATGTCATGAAAGATTCAATTACGCTCCGCGAGCCTCAGGATTTATACGATTTGTATAATCATGCTTGATTCTAATTTACAAAGCTTTGCGTATATTGTAGCCAAGTCTGACCCTAGCGCTAAGCCTTGGTGGAGTAGAAGACGTCGGAGCAGACGGAGACGTAGTGGCCGGAGACGAAGCAGCAGAAGACGAAATGGTAGAAAACGAAGTAGTAGAAGAAGAAGATACACTTGCACTGCATTTATGTGTCTTGGTATGGGAAGAAAATAATTCCTATTGTCAGACACAAAATTTGCCACTCAAAAGATCATGAGGTACAATACATCTGAAGCATTTATATTAACATGGACATTCTCTGTTAGATCTTAAAGACATTTAAATAAAGCGTAACAAAAACAATTTTGTCCTACAAACGTTTCGGAACTCTAATTTACGCCTTTTTCAATTGTACGCCTAATTCAACTTAATTTTGTAGTAGAAAAACTGCTCTGAAGTTTCTACAAGGCGTCCACAGCTCGTTAATTAATCATTCGTATAACTTTTTTCTGATTTATGGTCAAGTATGCTGTTATATACATTTTGCATAGGATTTTTACTTTTTGATAATTGTTTTGATTGAATGTTGATTGATTTGTTGTCGATTTGTGTCCTCCGAAATCTGATCGAAATGTGTACAATGCAAACATTGTTGACAGCGTGTCGACTCTTACAGGATTGGACTATCAATGCTTCTCTGTAGATAATCTGTTAAAATAAGGATGAGCTCTAACAAAACGCCAGCTTTTTGCACACTAGTAAACGATTAACAACCTTTCGACTATAATTTGTTTTTAGGCCTTCTCAAGTAACTTTTTCAATTATAAATTCACAAATATCTGTGCCTATTAATTCTAATGTCTTGTAACTTAGTATATTTTGGTGGATTTTACAGTAATTTTCCAAAACTATCAATTTCCTCTTCATCTTGATCTTTTCAGAAGATATGATAAATCATTATAAACAGGTTTCACAGGACTGGTTGTAAGTATAATGAATTGCATATCATTTGCTAGCTATTTATTAGCGTTTGTAAATAAGGTACTTTGTTTTCCCAAGTCAATCTTCACTTGACATATCGGGAAAAAGAGGGCCCAATGCCAAGTTATTAAACAAACTTTTGCCGCATTTGACAGCCCAATACTAGAATAAGGCTCTTCAATCTGGTCACAGTAGCTTGTTAATGACGCAGAAGCAATAGAAGCAATCTAAAGTCACTTCAAAAAGCGTTCTCTCTCTATTTATGATCCGTATTCTACAATAACCCACAAGGAACGTTTCAAAACCTAGTGCAGTCTCCAAAAGTGAAGATTGTTCGCAACTCTATAATCCTACATTACAAAATTATCAATAAGATTGCTTGCATTATGTACTCTATTTTAACATCTTTCCAATGGAAGCTTACTGAGGCTATAATGTAAACTGAACGTGTACCAAAATGTTTCCCTACGGTGTTATAATATCTATAGTCCTTAATCATTGAATTTCACTCTTCCCTGAAATGTAATCAATTTAATATTAACCTTACCTCTGAATATTTCACAACATGTTTAAAAAGTGTAACATTACTCTATGTTAACGTTTATTCTACCTAACTTTCTATTAAAAATCAAATTCTAGATATTGCACAGGAAACTTTCATTTGCAATCCAATTCAATTGTACAACACAAAAACCTACACCCTAATAAATATCAAAAATGCGAAATACAATTATTGAAGAGTAATCACATAGTCATCAATTGAGCTATGCAAAATGTAAATAGCATATTTGAAATGTGCTTTTAATGTATATGTAACTCACTTTTCAAGTTTTATGCATAAACTCTTACTAAGATTCCAAAACTGAGAAAATTTATAGCAATAAACTTGAAAATAACCATGCAGAAAGTAACACTGAAAAATAAATTGTTCAGGTATTTTTGTCACATGAAAGTTCAATCCATAGGACACAACCGACCTTTAAAATATATGTACTAAGTAAAACTATTGATTATGTAGATCAATTCAAATGTCATTGTGATTATCAGGAGAAAAATCACAACACTTCATTTTTACATTGACAACATAATTGAAGAACTGCAATGCCAAATTAGTGTTTAAGATTGTAGGAAATTTCTCCTCTCACGGACCAGACATACGTTCGCACTCTTGCTAATTGGTTTGAAACTAGTGAAAGGTATCTCTTACCTATTTTTGGTGTTTTTGAGAAGCATAGCTCCACTCTTACAGGAAGAAACAGCTTTCAACAGATCTTGGCTCGAATGTAACAGTTGTTTAACTTTTCCTCGACTGTCAGTAAGAGATAAGATTGAATGAGAGATCACTACATCTACACTTAGGTGCAAAAATGTGCTACTTTCTTATTCCAATTCAATCTTGTTATTGTTAAAGTATGTTTTACACGTATGATGGAACAAATTTTTTTTGTAAATAATTCATGGGTGATTTGTATTTAACCTGTTGATTTATCATTCTGTTGAACCTCAGTGTAATGGCTGCCTATGAGAATGGTGAATACGGATAGCTATAGAAAAATGACCTTTATACCTATGTTTGACTGGATGAAAGATGGTATTTGTAACAAACAATGCCTACACGCTGATGTTTGGTTATACATTACATGACGTTTCATATCAATTTATGTTGTACTTGAATTTTTGTCAATAAGATGTTGAAAGAGGATTCTCACCTTTGCTTGAATTGTTTGATTTGATCTCATAACTTCAACTCATTTGAGTTGATACTTGACTTTGCTGTAGCTAATATCTCCCACGCAGGTATCAGGTTTCAACGTTTTAGAATCCGCATAATTGTTACCCGTTGTACCTTCACAATTACGTACACTTCCAAATTCTTTCTCTCGCTTTTTCTTGTTTTTTTTTAGCTGCACTGGTATCTCTATAATGCAATTTTAGAACAATTGAAAGGCAACCTCTTTCATGACTGAACGGCTTGGAGACATGATTGCTTAATTCTCTAATTTCAGTCTATTGAGTCTCTGACGCTTATATGAAAGTGTTTAATCTATATAGTAGAGTTTATCTGCAATTTTGTTATCAATAGAAAAACCATTTATGTATCTCGAGTACCTCACTAAAAATCTTTTTAGTTCGAGATGAACACTATACATTCATGAAAACTTTCCGGGTTCAAATTTCGATCGTCTACAAGCCTAGAGCCACGTGTCCAACCTTCAAGCATTTTGAGAAAAACTGTGATGGCTATAATACGCTGGTATCCACTCGTGATAGGGAAGCTGAAGCAGCACAAATGTTATTCGATATTCTCCTTCTTTGACTTGCATTTCTTTCATGAGCAAATATGCAAGACTCTGCTTGCTTTAGCTTAATGTAATATTATTTTTCAATCCTCGTTTTGCCAGAGTCCCATAAACGAGCTGTTACGAAGGAGCAAGCTGTTAGACAAAATTCTCCAAATTTGGATGTAATCTAAAGCTAATTTCATCATAAATCCAATCACATGAGGAATATCATTTGATTTCATACAATGTTGCTTGAAATTCAGCACTCTGGGCAACATATGGTGAGCTCTGTGACGTTAGAAGCTTGATTTGTTTACAAAATTCCTTTGTTGATTTTGAGCTGTCCCACGTGATGTCACATTCATTAGCAGACCGTTTTTATAAAATTTCCAGTCTAGACTCCTGTGAGTGCAAGTAGATATTTCCCCTCTGATAATATTACAGAAATATATCTTGGCAAGACAGGCTCTGTGAGGGAAAGAGAAATTTCATCTTAAGGGAGCTCCTGACAGTAGCCCCATTTGGAATTAATATTGTGCAGTTTCTCTTGTTTCACCAATTTTAAACATGGCGGAATGTGGTGGCGTGATCAACAAGAAAACTTTGATTTTGGCTTTCCAACTTCAGAAAGAGTTTGAATCAAGACAGCTTAATATATTTCCAGGTGCTATTGACCAACACGTGTGTTACAAAATGTTTTTGTGCGAAAAATAGTGAGTTTGCGCTTCGCACGGCAAAATTTGCAAGATTATCACAACCTAATGGCGTAAGAGCTTCGTGGTTGATAACTATTGTCATTAATAACTTGTGCAAAACGCTAGCATTGACATTAATCTGTTATGAATTATGCTCAGCTTGACTCAATTTGATGTTTACCTTCTTATTTTTCCCTTGAATATCGTTAGTTGTTATTTAATTCATGCTGAACCTCGACAGCTTTCAAGAAAAGGAGTGAAAACGACCATTCTTTCCTCGATTTAAAAAAAAATAGGATATGGTGGCCCCTACTTTTTTTTCTAAATTTACATAGTATAAAGTCTTATTGATGTCTCCAGAAAAAATTAGAAAATTATTATAGTTTGGTATGACTGAATTATCACAAAACCTGTCATTAATAACACAAAAATGTGTCCTGAAAATATCACTTTGCTCAAGAAACCACTTGCTAAATTCTAAAATACTTTTAATTAATGACTTTTCATGATGGAAGACTATCTTATTCTGAAAATTTGAACTCGTCGTGTATTTGAATGTTGAGAAAAAGCTATATAAACAGAGCGAGTTAAATTATCCCCTAAAAATGTAGGGGATTCTACTGCCCCTCAAGCCCAACCCAATATGGTGACCCCAATTTTTATTTCATATTTCAAAAGTTCTATACTCAAAGACTGTTTCCATCAAATATCAACAAATTCTTATAGAATTTGAATTTGGCATCTAAGTTATTCTTTCTTGATAGCAACTATAATTTATTCCTGGTAATATATCTATTGCGTCCATTAAAAATGGTCAGTTTTATAGGATTCCTTTCGCAAGATATTGTTTCAACTCTAATTGATATCTGTAGCTATATAATAAAAGCGTGAAGGTTAGCAGTGGAGACATAATGAAGTTTGGTATTTAGCTACAAATTGCAGTTTACATCAATGCTGCAAATTTCTATTCTGCAGGATTTGCGATAAAGTTCTAGAATTTCAGATGGCAGAGCAAGATCTTGTATATACTCATTTTACGTTTTCACACAAAGGTAAATAGAGACCTTAAACCCCCTTTGTAGTAGTGATTGTTACAAGAGAGTATTTACGAAAATATCAGTAGACTCCTAACTGACGATGTATTTTCTATTTCTCCGATTAAACACAGAACATATACCATCAAGAAATTCTGTTTCTTTCGACTATTACTAGAAAATATTCATTACACGTGTTACTATTTTGTTGGAACACATTTTTCCGAATCATTTGCCAAAACAACCAATGTCAAGACAAAACAAGGTAACCAAACCGTTCTTCTTCTTCTGCTATTACTTGTTCTTCTTCTTCTTCCCCACCACGGTTTGGATCTTGGATCGGATTGAGCTATTACGTATTACAGACAACATGTCAACTATAAACTACTGTTTGGGTATTCCAATTCATATTTATGGAGATACAATATGAAGTTGAATAGGGGGAGTTTCGCCCCCTGTTGGAATTTTGATGGATTCAGATTAAATAGAATACCTTCTGTATAAGCTCATTATGCTAAAACTATTGTCAAGTTTCCCAGTAGTCTTCTATTCGTGAAATAGATTGAGCAATATGGCTGACTGAAAAATGGAAAAAGTCCATGTGAGCTGATAGTGCGGTGTGTGATAAATCTCATGGTGACATATATTTTACGTATCCTACAAGTGGGCCATGTGCTGGTTTTGATAAGAGGAGGACAAACCTCAACCAAATAACCTCAAATTATCTCCGATGCGCCACCTCCGATAATGCGGATTGACTTCAAATCAGATTGTTAATGGTGATTGGAATAGACGAAAATTGGAAAATCGCCCACAAGATTGATTCTCTGAAGTAATCTAGGTTCATTTGATAACCTATAGAGCACACTTCAGTTAGTCAATCGAGTTTTGCATTAAACACGATGTCAAATCTGATAATACAATTTTCAACTGTATGTCGCAAACGTTAACGTCTTTCTCAAAACATACCTCTCAATTCTTCTAATTTCGCACTTTCCTTCTCCGACACTGCCCCTTCATCTAGCGTAAGATAACAGAATCAATTTGTAAGTACATCTTTCCTCTTGATGATACAGTACCAACAATTATAGTGAACTTGAAACTATTTCTTGAGGCTTCTGTTACAATTCCATGAAATATTTCTAATCTATACAGTGATCAAAGAGTATCGGTACAATAGACTAGGATCTGGGTTCAATACCTTGCAAAACATGCTCTGTACTATATTGTTTTATAATAAGAAACTTTTTATACTTTTATTCAACTTTGTAGATTGCTAGCAGAAAATGCAGTCTCTTTTCAAAAACTTAATGATGACAGCAGATGATTAATGCAATGCAATAGTTTTATAATGCCTCCTCTTGGATATACCACAAGCCATTAATCGCAGCTGTAAAGCCTTTCTCCATTTTAGATTTGCCTCGTTCTGGAATGCAAATTCTTTGTTTCCTGTTCATATTTCACCTTTCGCGTGAAGAGACTCACTTTTATTCGCTAGAGAAGTATTTTACTCCATGATCACGTTATACTTGATTTGACTTTTCGATCGATTGGATTTTACAACTAAAATAGCCTTTTGGATATCTGTTGATTCTTTATCGGGTGCAATTTAAACTTTATTAACTAATGGGCAGCCAATACAATCGTGCTTTGTCAACTCAAAGAGGTTTGAAATCCAATATAACAACCAATAAAGTTGTTTGGACGATTTTTACAACTGAAACATAGAGCTTAAATAGCCAAATCAGCTATTTCTCCTTCACTCATCCATCAATTCACTGGAAACTTGTGCAACACAGGAATTCATACTTTCTAACTATATCAAATGATTGCAATGTATGAAGTAATCTCTTCTATTTTAGAATTACAATTTAATTTCACGGATATAGCCAATAATTTTGAATTGTATAAAGGCTTTTGTAATAATATCAGTACAGTGTTCTACAAGTTTAGAATAATTCAATATAATAATTTCGGAGAAAAAACCGTTTAGTAAATATGTTCTGATTTCGTCACTTTCACAACAGCTAAACCAGTGATTTTGAAAATTCCTAATTAAAATATAATTTGAAAATGAAAAAGATTAGCTCATACATTGAAGTCACATGAGATAGCTAGAAAGTTTGCATTCCTGTGTTTTATAAGTTTCAATTGAATAGCTGGATGAACGAAAGACAAATAGCTGATTCATTTTATTAAAGTTCCTTTTTTTAGTTGTAAAATCGTACACACAATTTCAAATCGATGTTATGTTCCATAACAAACCTCTATGAGTTGACAAAGCACGATTGTATAGGCTACCAATTAGTTAATGAAGTCTAACAATCAGGAATATAAAATCAGCAGATAGCATGCAATTATGTATTTGCACTATCCATTCGAATGAAAAGCCCAATGAAGCATGCGGCGATGTTGGAGTAAAACACTTCTCTTGCCAATAAAATTACTGAAGGTCTATTCCTGTTAAAAGCCGAATCGTGAACAGGAAACGAGGTATTTTCTCCAGAAGGAGGCAAACGTAAATTGGAGAAGAAGTTTACAGCTGCGATTAATGGCTAGTGGAGACACCTTGTTCTGTTCCAGAATATTTATTTATCGGATTAGCTGCCAATGAGCGTATATAACAAGATAATATACAAACAATAGAATGAGACTTTGAACCTAATTCATCCTCCGTAAAGGAAGTAGTGGTACGCTGGAAAGCATCCTAGATGTATTGGCACTCGTTTCTTTGAATTATTGTGATAAAAATTTGCACCTTTCTAAGCATAATGATTCAACAACTGTACGTCGCAAATCGTTACAAATTTAACATATATATACGGGAAGAGTTGAGATTCGATACGTGGTTAATGCATTACGAATATCAAACTGGTTCATTTTCAATAAGGACTGAACACTCATATCCTTACAGCTCGCTACATCAAGAACCAAACCCAGGAGGCAAGCTAATATGATCTTGTTCATCTAAAAGGAGAAAAGCAAGTAGTTATTACGGTGATGACGAACATATCATATTCTGTAGAGTCCAAATGCAAACCTGAAAATTCAGCACGCTCTTATGTCGCGTTTGAAAAGTAAGCATAGCAGTTTTGCCCTATTTTCCAGGAGAATAATCTTCAAACAATGGACGACTACATTAATTAACTCATTTAGACGAATAATGCGATTTTTTTGCTGCATTATTTAATTAAATAAACAGATTTCTTTCTGCCTCTTATTTTAGCATTCGGAGGTGTCTACCTGTAATCAAAACTTGAATATTAAAATAATTGAATCAGCTCATATATACCATTGCTGTTTAAAACAAGTGGAAAATTGCTTAGAATTAAATAAAGTGATGAATTGTACGAAAATAGTAAATATGACTACCTTACAATCTGCTTTCTCTGTGATCACCATCAAGTCTTAGATCAATTGATCTGCAGACGTCAACAACTAATTGTTATGCTCAAATCAGACATCTATCCTCATGACAATGCTTTCGAAAGATTTGTTATTTGAATCAAAAGCAAGCGGGCTGCAGGATAATGAACTTGTATATTAAATGCGTATTTTCTATCTATTAATAGTAAATAATAATAGTTGAATGACTTCACATTTCTCTATTCCAGCAAGTGTCGTATTTATATCAAATCCTATAACACATAGCTTAGTGCTGATAATCGAGTAGCTATCTGGAAAATTATAATGATACTACATAATTGGAGAGGAATAAAATAATTTTCCAGTGTTTTACGAAAGTTTGTCTTTTTAAGTGGAATGGGTTAGGTCTCTGGTTTGAAACAGAATATATTTCGATTTACTTTCCTGAGGTTTCAATTAAATCTGTAAAAATTTGAATTAAGCCCAAATTTGAAAGGAACAATGGTTTGGTTTGCAAATGCATTATCGTTAAACTGTTATTCTAAATTATATTTGCTAAGAACCTTAACTACCATGAAAACACACGTGGCAATGCAGTAGATTATTGTATTAAACTAAAGCAATAAAGTATTTTGATTTCAACTTTTACCAATAACAAACTGTACAGTTAAACAATTAGCTCGAAGAAGCCGGTATAATTGAAGGCTTTATTGAAATGACTGCCGAATTCTACGAGAGACGGTCGTTGTAATAGATAACTTTGTATGGTCATTGCAGAATACTCAATACAAATATTCTGGCATGGCTCTCCAGCTTTTCTTTATCAGAAGGACACCTTTAAAACACTTGTTCATGGTTATAACGTCCGGTACAGCATTTCATCCTCCTATACTCATAAATCATGAGACAGCACATGTTCAGAGAATTATTACTTTTTCAGTGAAGATTGATGATTTGCAACTTACACTGATAATTAATAGAATAATTTGTAATTGTTATGTGGTAGCATCATACTGACGTCCAGATTTATTCTAATTTGCATTTACTACTCGAGAAACGTATAGCCCCTTCTGATGATGCAGTAGCATTTTTAGGGTGTGAGGGTCTGAATGTTTAAAACTATATTTGTAAGTAGATGGTCTCAATGTATATAGCTTATGAAAAACCTGTTGTTTCGTAAATCTATGTTTCATGTACATAAAAGCGTGTCGACTTTTTGTTAATTGTGTCTTTGGTAAAGTAAAATAATAAACAGTAAAATAAGAATGAGACTGAGGTCTCGATGTATTAAAATTCTATACAGCAATCCAATTGTTTTTGCTGGCTCTCTGAGTCGATCTTGTATTCGAACAATTTTAAAATTCATCTCACATCAATCAAACATAACAAAAATTGTACGAATATTGTTGTTGAGTTTTATTTTTGTAATGAAAGAGTATAATGAGAATCTTTGTTCATGTCAAGACACAAGGCATATAATGGTTGAAGTAAGTCTTCGTTCAGCTATTTGTCTTAGTTTGAACAACGTGCTAATGAATAAACAGGAAGAATTTGCAAATTCATAGAAATGAGATCATCGTCCCAATTCATATTAGCAATTACTTGTTATTTTTGGTGTGAAAATAGTGAAAAAGTCTACCCAACTGCTATTAAATAGACAAAAAAATCAACCATTTGCATTGGCTACTCAGAGTTTCACACTGATCATACCTGCTTGCAATCTAACCAACACGATCGCCTCAACGTTAAATACATAGTAAAAAATTTGAGCGATTGAGCTTTGGTCTATTTAATAGTATGCAGAACTCTGCAATTACAACATCGAGCAATTTCGATACATTAATATACTGACTATATGGTTTTGACATTTTGGATATGTTTTCTCGTGATATCTGCTACATAGTCTAAAAGCATTAAGGTTTGCTATGGATAAATATTTAGAATGATATCACTGTTAAATCATTGCTACTCAGGCAACAAATTAAGATATAATAAAACACTATCGACACTAACAATTGAAAAGTAAGGTATTAAAATAATAGAGCTACAGGTGGTAATAGATGATTTACAGAGCCAAAAGTGTATTTAAACTGAACAAAGCGAGGCAGTATAGTTTTTCGAATTATTCATTAATATATTGTACAATAGATATAGAAACGACACATTGATCGCACGTATGTATCTATATTTACAGCATAGACTTAATGTAAGCAAGAGGACTGCTTTAGTATTGTAACTTGTGTGCTGTAAGGCTCAATGTTGATTAGAATGAAAATGAGGCTTTACTGACTATGAGCATGGTTAGGTATCCTCCAAGCGACCGAAACAGATTTATCCTGAAAAAAGTAAGCGTATTTGTCTAATTAACATATCGAACAAGTACATTTACTATACATTTGACAACAACGGTAATCAAAATGTCAACAATTCAGTTTAATACAATTAACTCGATAATTATGTTCCAAATACCATAAATGTTGCTTCTGGACAGTAGTTTCTCAATCTGCATAATCATTTTCAGAGATAATATTTTCAAAAATTATGCACCTCTTCCATGTAACTTGGATCAAATTTGAAAGATTTCTAAGTAACAGAAGTAAAAGAGTAAGTTTATGGAGAATGATTATAAATGGCGCCACATTCCTCGTGAGAGCTGCTCTATATTATAAGGAATGAAACTTGCCAATTATTCTTAACATAATTTATCGGATAACTCAACACTTGCTTGAATTTGGAAATATAAATATGTCATCAAGATACCAACTGCTACTGAAAATTTACATCTACGTGCAGCAAAGCAACCCTCAACTTTTCGGTGCGATTACCATGCATTGTCTCTTTCAAACAATAATTTTGATTTTGTATGCATTTTATTCAGACCCGGAGGGTGTACTTGTTGATGGCATGAAAACTTCCTGCTCAAGATTGCCGAAAATTATATGAAACCACTAATTTGACTCATACTAAAAAGTTGAAGGTAAATGTTTCATTATTTTTGTATGATTTTCTATTACTGCATTAGTATACATTTTCATGAGTTTTCAATTTCAATGAGATGGCTGAGTGAGATCTTTTGTTTTGAAATTCAAGCTTTGATTACAGGAAGACTTTTTCTCCATTGTGGAATAACTAGCGGGGCTAATTTTGTTCTCTTTATGTATTATTATTATTCGCATTTTAAAAATATTTTGTCGAAGAATACGCAAGCAGGCAGTCGCTGTTGAACTTATAAACTGTATGGTTTAATGAGTAGGCCTACAATTTTGATGATCTTTCAGTTAAGCCGAGCAAGAAATTGTAAGTAATAACTTAGATAAGTATACTACAGTTTTTAAGTATAAGCAGTTATCGAATCAATTTGTGTAGGATTTTTAAGAATATTTTATTATTGATAGTTCAACTACAGTAATACTTGACATGGTGCAATTTGCAATGTTTCATTTTTTCACTTCAGAAAGCATTAGCAAAA
>JANVCG010082110.1:0-34019 GCA_025505365.1 Haliclystus inabai
TACAAGGCTTAATCCATCTCATGATTGGCATCTGATGGATCTTTCAATGAAATTCAGAATCAAAAGAAAACTACTTAGATGGATTAATCACTCATGTACGATATATGATTATAATGAATATGTAAATGCATCATGTAATATGCTCGCAAAAAAGGAAATCCCTACGGTAGTGGCTAATTGGGACAGAACTCCGCGAGTAGGTTCAAATGGTGAACTTTTTCTTAATTTTAATGCTAAGTCTTTCAAAAACCTGCTGAATAAAGCTGAAAATTTGGCAGCCACTAAACCCTCAAATTTTAATTTTTACTTTATTAAATCATGGAACGAATGGGCTGAGGGTAATTATTTAGAACCCGACCAAAGATATGGAGGCAAATTGCTCGAAACAATATTAGAATGATACTCGAATGTAACGAATATTTTACTCCTATAATTCTATTCGTATATAATCGCCCCATTCATACTAAAAAAACTTTAAATGCTCTATCAAAGAATCATGGTATTATAAATACTGTATTATATGTCTACGCTGATGGCCTTAAACTTAATGCTTCGAGACAAGACATGAACAATTTTAAAATTGTAAAAAAAATGATTCGAGAAATATCTTGGGCTAAAGAAATTAATATCATTGAGCGGTCAGAAAATTGGGGTTTAGCAAATAATATAGTTGATGGAGTAACATCGGTCATTGATAAGCATAAGAAAGTTATTGTTCTCGAAGACGATATTATAACCTCACCAGGATTTTTGACTTTTATGAACAAAGCACTTAGACTATATGAAAATGATAAGAAGGTTATGAGTATCTCTGGATATATGTATCCAATCAATACATCTATATTTAAGTCTTCAACCTTCTTCTATAATTTAGGAAGTTGTTGGGGGTGGGCAACATATAAGAGAAGTTGGGATCATTTCATACATGAACCACAAGAAATATGGGATTATTTAGAGGAAAATGAACTTTTTAACAAATTTAATTTTGGAGGATTTGCCAGCTTCTCAAGACAACTTTATCAAAATATTACAGGACAGAAGAAAACTTGGGCAGTTAAATGGTATGGTACAATATTCTTGCATGGCGGATTAGCTTTAAATCCTATTAACTCATTCACCTTTAATATTGGTAATGATAATTCAGGAGAAAATTCACCCAATTCCAATTTATACAATACCACTTTGGTTGAATCTATCGATATAGTCAAAGAAACTATAGTTGAATACGAGGATATCTACTTTGAGCTTCGTAAATTTTATTTTTTCTCTAAACCGCTTAAACACACTTTGATTAAAGTTTTAAACCCCATTCTTCCAACATCTTTTAAAAAGATGCCTTTTATAAAGTGAATCCAAAATGATTGAATCATCATGTATTATAATTTGTCCAATTTATCGTGATGTCTTATTCGAAAAGAAGAGAATAGCTATTGCACACAACAGAAAAATCCTGGCTAATTATCCTTTTATCTTCATAATTCCGAATAATTTTCCACTTAATTTGTTAGAAGAATGGTTCGATTTTGATTATGAAGTTGAAATGTTCGATAGGAAATTTTTTAATAATCCTAACACATATAACAAGCTCCTCAAACTAGAAGAATTTTGGAGCAGATTTTCTTCTCGAAATGTGCTAATATGCCAAGATGATGCTTGGATTTTTCGTGATGAACTTGAATATTGGTGCAACAAAAATTACGACTTTATAGGAGCACCACTATTTGAAGGTTATACGAGTGCTAAAGAGGATAGTGATTTCATTAATGCTCTAAATGGAGGACTGTCTCTTCATAATGTTCAGAAGAATTTAGAATCTATTGTAACTTTCAATTGGTCTTCATTTATTCTTAAATCGATAATGAAATTTGACTTAAGCCGACTTTATCATGGAATAAAGTATGGATTGTTTGATAGAAATTTAAATGAAGACCTATTTTGGAGTCAATATATCCCGTACATAATTGAAGATTATAAAATTGCCAACTTATCTGATGCCATAAGATTTAGTTTTGAAAAAAATCCACAAAAACTGTATGAATTAAATCAAAATAAATTACCATTTGGCTGTCATGGCTGGAACAGATATTCCCCTGATTTTTGGAGTCGCTTTATTCCTGAATTATTTGTGTAATGATGCTCTCAATAATCACAATTTCAAAAAACAATCTTTCAGGCCTTGAGAATACTATACAAAGCATAGATTATCCAGCCTCGATTCAACATATCATCATTGATGGAGCCTCCACTGACGGCACCGTACCATATCTTAAGACTATTTGTTCGAATCAGCTCAGTTGGATTTCAGAACCTGATAAAGGTTTATATGATGCCATGAATAAAGGACTCCAGAGAGCTCAAGGATTCTATGTTGTCTTTATGAACGCTGGAGACCAATTTTATTCAAAAAATACATTACACGAAATTATAGGCATCTTAAAATCGGATAATCCCGACATTCTTTATGGAGACGCTATGTATATTAGGGGTAATGGTGAAATGCTCGGACTACGTTCACAGATAACTACACGGCATCTACCTACAGCATTGCATTGGACTGATATGAGAGAAGGTATGCTTGTATGTCACCAATCATTTATAGTCAGAACTTCTATTGCTCCGAATTACATAGACAACAATCTCAGTGCTGATATTGATTGGCAGATAAAATGTCTCAAGAAAGCAAATCATATAAAATATTATGACCTTCCGATATGTCAATATCTTATCGGCGGTATATCTCAACGGCGCAAATTTAAAAGTCTAATGGATAGATTTAAGGTTTTCCAAAGACATTTCGGATTAGTCAAATCATGTTGGTTTCATCTCTTAATCTGTAAGAGAGCCATTGCACATCGTTTAAATTATTAAGACCCTTTCAAAGAAGAGTTCTTTTGTTCAATATACATGGTATATAGAGCATAGATTATCAACAAAACAAATGCTCCCATTCCTCCCATCGAAATAGTCTCACCTATAGCATAAACCACAGGCTGAAACTCAAAAACAATAGTATGCCGTCCACTCGGAATCTCCATGGCACGGAGCGCATAGTTTGCCCTAATATGTTCAGCTGGTTGACCATCAATGGTCGTCTTCCAATCTCTATTTCCATTATACCAAATCTCTGAGAATACTGCTAGCTGTGGCGACTCCGTGGAAGTCTGGTAAGTCAACTTATTTGGCTCATAATCTACTAACAGTATGGAAGCGGTGCTATCCTTGACCCAATCTGGTGATAAGGAAATCAGGTCTTTAAATTCTGATCGCTGAACAACTGCGGTTGTACTCGGATCTATAGAATTAAGAGCATCAATTTCGGCCAGTGGACTATCCACCCACAGAATCTCATCCACATACCACGCATTTCCTAAAGCGTCAGGATTGCCTTGAACCTGAGGCCCAGTATCCCCATTAATGATAAAGTATTTGGTGTTGAGCATATTGTACACTCGCATATTATTTCTATTAATGAGATGCCTGTCAAGCAAATCTTGATATCTCCTAAGTTTAGCGGCATCCATTCCCCCGATAGTATTATGAAAATAAGATGAATAACTATTGTTGTAAGTATCAATAGTAAAATCTTGAATGCGATATTCATGTCGTTTCTTTTCGACATTTAATATTTGCTGATCAACGAGCCTGGGATCCTGAATGCTTTGATTGATCATTCTCTTATTTTGAAAATCATCATGATCAACATATCGCATCCCTACGGACCATAAATCAAAGATGATTGTCATTCCCAATAATCCAAACACCAAATACTCATTAAGTTTTTTATTCAGATATACCCATATGAGACCAGCCATTAATACTACCATCATTAAGGATCTCAAAGCATCAGATCTCAAGAGCGACATACGATCCTGAATAAGAATAGTTGCATCAAGCCCTTGTTGTGCATATCTCTCATCCGCTGCACCTTCAAAAGATAACATACTAGGTACAATCAAATATAGTCCAGCCAATAAGGCCACTAAGCCACCGCCGACGATATATATAGATTTATTGACACTAGCGATTTCAGAGATTACTTTTGCTCGGGTCTGCTTTTTTAATTTTTTTGAAGACCGTGTTTGTAATTTTTGAATCTTGGCCAAAAAGAGAATACCCATTATAGGTAAAAAATAGAGTATAACATTCAGGATGGTCTGCGGTGCTCTAAACTTATTATACATCGGAAAATAATCGAAAAGGACTCTGTTGAGAAGGGTTAAATGATCTCCCATCGAGAAGATAGTCAATAGAAAAACCCCAATCCCCATCCACCATTTCATTCTACCCTTGATATGATATAATCCTAACAAGAACAAAAAGAATACCGAGACACCTAGATACATAGGACCGACTGTAAATGGCAAACTTCCCCAATATAAAGGAGCTTTTTCTATCCTATAGTTTTTATACATGGCTGATGTTTTAGAAACCTTTTCAGCACCTCCTCCACCAACAAAACCTGGTACTAGATATGAAGCTATCAGATCTCGGGTATCGTTACTCCATCTTGTGGCATACTCCCACCCTAATCCGCTATTGCCATATTGTACATTGTTGCCATCGGAGCTTTGAGCTGATATGATTGCGTCACCCCTCAAGGTTTGTTTAGCATAATCATAAGCACACATCATTCTAGTAGATGAAATGCTCAATGCTAATAATGAAGCTAATATGCCTACACCTACAGATTTTAAAAAATCACTAATTGAATTCTCTCTAATTGCATTGACTAGATATACTACTCCAAATACTAAAAAAAACAACATTATATAATAAGTCATCTGGGGGTGTTGCTGAGTCAGGCTAGCAGCTAGGGCAAAAGCTAAAATTATTCCACCCCATACATATTTTGATTTCTCAAATATCAAAATGACACCGAGTAATATGAGAGGGGTAAAAGTCAAAGTAGCTATTTTACTATAATGACCTGCTTCATAAATGATCACATTACTAGTACTCAAGGCGGTTACAATTGCTAAAGGAGTTGCAATAATGGGTTTGGCGCCAAGAAAAATATATAGTATATAGGCAAAAAGCATTCCTGCTAAAAACATACCAATAGGGTCCTTAAACCCTAACTTGAATAAGGCATAGACTTCATGGACTTTATTATATTTCATCGACACCCACATCATCTTGGGCATGCCCCCAAATTGTCCATTGCTCCATAAATAAGTCTTGTTGGTAATCGCAGAATATTCCTTGGTTTCCTGACCACCAGCGACTCCCAACAAAGTATCCTCCATTCTCAGTACCTTGTCTTGTAATTGAGGGTAAAAATATGTTACACTCGCAGTCAGCATGATAACAACTGATAGCACATGAGGAACTAACTTCTTGAGATTTGTAGAATTAAACATATTAGACTTATTCTTGTACAGTAAATTTATTATAATCAATTGAGAACCCTATTTTATTCATGAAGTTCTCTTTAATAATTCCGGTTTTTAATCGTCCTGATGAGCTTGACGAATTGCTTCAAAGCTGTTTGTTGCAAACTTTTACCGATTTTGATATCATTATAATAGAGGATGGATCTACTATATCGTCAGAAATAATCGCCAATAAATATCGAAATCAATTAACCATACACTATTATCATAAAACTAATGAAGGGCCTGCTAAAGCTCGTAACTATGGAGCTACTAAGGCCATAGGTTCTTATCTGATTTTTACAGATTCAGATTGTACGCTTCCTCCAAATTTTCTCAGTCTGATATCAACACATCTTTTAGACACTACAGAAGTTTTTGGAGGGCCTGATAGGGCGCATACAAATTTCAACATTCTTCAAAAAGCCATTAGCTTCACTATGACCAGCATGCTGACAACAGGAGGAGTAAGAGGCCGAAAGAAATCCATAGAAACCTTCTATCCGCGCAGCTTTAACATGGGTATCCAAAGAGATGTTTTTTTAAATCTTGGAGGTTTTCCCGATACGACCATGTGGCCAGGAGAAGATATGATACTGGCCATAGAATTAAATGCAAGAAACTTTAATCTGCAGTATATCCATGAGGCCTTTGTATATCACAAACGAAGGACATCTCTCAACAGATTTTTCAAACAAGTGGAGGGCTTTGGTAGAGTCAGGATTTATATTTCTAAATTGTATCCGCATACGTTTAAATTTATATATCTGTTCCCTTTGGCTTTTACGATCTTCATTTTGTTGAGTATTTGGATGACATTGAGGTTCAACCTTCTTGTTGGAATACCAGCTATGACTTATTTTGTACTTATTTTTATATCATCAAGTCTATATAACCAGTCTATAAGAGTAGGACTCTTGTCCATAATCACTACCATAATTCAATTTAGTGGATATGCTATGGGTTTCGCATTAGCCCTAATGAGGATCATTATTGGCCGTCCTCAGTATATCTTGAATCATCAAGAACTATTTGCTAAAACATAAGATCAGATCAAATGGCTCAATCTAAAAAGAAAAGCAAGATAAAATCACGCAATAAAAAAATTCCTATAAAACGGACAAATGCCCATTTCTTAAGTAAGCAAGGCTTCCTTATTTTCGGTGTTCTGTTGAGTATTTTTGTAATAGTTGGGATATGCCTTTTTGATCCCACAATTAATCCTATGAGCGATGATGCACTCTTCTTGGTGCAGGCAGAAAATTTCATCACAAAAGGTACCTTTCCTACGTTCTCAGGAGTACTTTATTCCTTAGCTCTGAGTATTCCTATGCTCATATTGGGATTGAAGTTTATATACTATAAGATATTATCATTCTTTTTTGGCTTGGTTGGTTTTTACTTTTTTTATAAATTTTTTAAATCCAAAATCTCACATCACAATCTTGCTTTATTTGGAGTCCTCTTATTTCATGCTCTAAATTGGCGGATACAATATTACCATAGTTCTGTGATGACAGAGTCATTCTTTATGATGGCTCAGATATTATGTTTGTATTTTCTTTTTCCTATTTGCACAGATTTATTTAATAAGTCCTATCAGGATGCCTCTAGTGTTAGACAAGATTTAAAAAAATGGCTACTAATCGGTTTTTGGCTTTTAGTATTGAGCATGTCAAAAAATGTCACCATCATCGCTTCTCTCGCTCTGATCGTATTCTTCATGAGCTATGGTAAGTGGAAACATGGTATTTTAACCCTGTTAAGTTTCGGAACATACAAACTTATATATGAACTCGTTTTATCTAAAATATTCAATGTCGGAGCAAGTGGGCAATGGGCGACGATCAAATATAAAAACAATTATAACTACGCCGAAGGCACTGATGATTTAGGGGGATTTATACTAAGGCTATTTGACAATTACAATCACTATATATCCGTAGATTTCTTTAAGAGTATAGGATGGCGCGCTACCGATAAGGGCATAATAGAAACCTCATTATTCTTATCAATCTTATTTGCTGTATTCTTTTTAGCAGCATTGTGGCATCACTACAAGAATAGTCAAAAGCTATTTTTTATAGGTCTATATTTAGGTGCGGTACAAGCTGCCACATATCTTGCTCTGCAGACTCACTGGAAGCAAGATAGGATGGTCATAGCCTATATGCCACTAATTTTGATTTTCCTTTTAACAGCGTTTGCAGATAGTATTAAACGATATTTTAGTAATTATTACTTATCAATTATTTCTTGGTCGCTCGTAATATTTATTGCTGTCTCTACCTCAGGCTTGCTCAATAAGATACAATCAAATCAATCGAAATTCACAGATTTTTTAGTTGGAGACCTGTACTCTGGATATACTCCAGATTGGCAAAATTATCTAAAAATGGCGGATTGGGCAGACAAGAATCTTGACAAATCTAGTGTGATAGCTGTTAGAAAACCTGAAACGTCCAAAATTTTCTCTTCTGGAAATGTCACGTTTTATGGCTTATTCAAGAGTACACAAGATGCAGGAGATCAAGTATTGGAATCTTTCCAAGAAAACAAGATCACCCATTTGCAACTTTGTAATCTGAGGCTAAATCCTGCCCGAGCGGTCAAGGGACAAATTATTGGAACTACTTATTCCTATGCTCGAAGCATTGAAAATTATAAAGCTGGTACTCTGCAACCAGTACATCAGATAGGACAGAGTGAATCCTGCACATTGTACGCAATTGTGTATTAATGAAATTTGATTTTGTTGAGAGCAAACAATACCATCCTGATTAATATCATTCCATGCCTGAAACGACTAATATTAGTATCTCCGTAAGTACGCTCACGGTATCTGATCGGAAGGTCTATAATCTTGAGGTTTAACTTATATGACCCGAATAGTAAATCAAAATCTCCAAACGGATCAAAGTCTCCAAAAAACTTCCTATTGGCAGCGAGCTTTTCATAATCTTTTCTATACATGACTTTAGTCCCGCACAATGTATCTTTGATTGGCTGATCTAACAACCAAGAGAATACATAAGAGAAAAACTTATTGCCAAGCATATTGAGATACCTCATAGCTTCGTCCTCCATTGGATATACTAGACGAGATCCATTTATAAAGTCACCCTTGCCAGTAGTCAAGGCATCATAAAATTTGGATAAATCCGAAGGTGGCACCGTCAAGTCGCCATCCAAAATCATCAATATGTCACCAGTCGCCATGGCATAGCCATGTTTGACCGCATCATATTTCCCTTTGCCAGGTTGTTGTGTGATCTTGATATCATGACTATCTCGAAACTTCTGTTCTACACGTTGTATTTCCTCCCAAGTATCGTCTGTTGAATTGCCTTCGACAAAAATGATCTCGGTATGACCGCCTAATCGAGGTATCTCCATTATAGCTCGTTCGATATTGCCGCTTTCATTTCTTGCAGGAATGACTATACTTACTGTATGTTCTTGAGAGCTTTTGTCTGATTCGGATGGCCTTGCAACAATGAACTGATTCAGGCACAGTACATTGATCAAAGGGAGTCGTGCTATATATCTGTTCAATAATGTAGAAATTAATGGGATATATATAGGCAAGAGAACCCTCCTATTGGTCCTAAACACATCAAAGTCTGCCAAGTAAGCCAAATTTTCAATATCTCCTTTACCTAACCAATTTTGTTCTGGAGAACTTCTTTTAATCCCAATAAACTCTCCTATTCTAAGCAATGGCTGCCATAATCTATTATATCCAGAAATGAATATTTTAGTTTGATGATGTGATAATTTTCGCACACTTTTCAACACTTCTAAGACATTATCAAAACATCCAACGGTATTGGACAGAATAATCACATCATACTGATCTCGCAGTGTCAAACTATGCGCATCCATTACCATAAAAGTAATATCTGGATAGGAGTCTTTGGCCATTTTGATAAGTGACGGAGAGAAGTCGATACCTGTTTTGTTAGCGCCTTTGATTTTGGAGAGAGTTGCGCCGTGTCCACAGCCTATTTGGAGTATGCTTTGATCCTCAGAGATAAAATAATTGAAATATTTGATCGAATCATTCCAGTAATATGAAAATCTCTTATAGTAAGCCTTATACTTTGGAGCTATGCTTTCATAGTAGTCATACCACCTTTGAGCTGTCTTATTCATGATTATTCTTTAATGGGCTTTGGCTATAGCATTTATACCTCCTCCATGTGGGATATATTTGATGAGTTCTCTAGCAGAAATCGGTAATGGTTTATGTTTGGTTCCTGAATATAATCTATATCCTAATGTATCGAGCAAATTCGGATACTCTTCTAGAGAGTCTCCTCTTTCTTGTAATAGGTAGGGACAAAATTCTACTAGCATCGTAGGCTTAAACGTCTTAAGGATATTCATACCACTTCGGATTACTTTACATTTGTACCCGTCGACATCGATTTTGATAAAATCCAATTGCTTAATTTGATTTTGTTCCACCAAATCATCAAGACGGATTTGAAAAGCTCCAGATATAGTATTTAAGCTTCCTCTCAAAATGGCATGCTTTTTTTTCTTAGAATCAAAACTCCAACTTGAATATAGTTTTTGAGGAATCTTATTTTCTTTGGACTCATCTGTCAGGATAGCTTGATGCATTTTGATCCGTTTTGCCAATACTTCATTCAACGAGACATTTTTCTTAAGCTTGTCGAAAGCCCAATTCGTCGGTTCGATCGCATGAATCTCTCCTCGGTCGCCTAATAAAGAAGCAATCTGTAGGCTATGTCCATCGATATTAGCGCCTATATCGATAACAGTTGAATCTGGATTGATAATCTTCCTATATGCTGCATATGAGTTATACTCGTAAGTGCCGAACAGATAGATATAATAGTCTATGCCCTCGTCTAAGTCCAATTGCCATTTAATCCCTTTTCTGCTGCATATCAATTGATTATAGTCTGATCCTTTCAACTTTTCATATGACTTGGATAGATTATTGGCGATTTTTGCCAATCTTATCTTTGATTTTGTAGATATGTTTAACATCTATTGAACAATTTTTTGGGCTGCGTAATCTGTATAATACTCTTTTGAACTGATTTTTCTGTTAAGTTCTATATCACTCAAACCGTCAAGGATATCAACAACAAAATCATGATTTTTGAGATATCGCAAATAATCTGTGGGAGCGTCGCCAGCTTTTTTGATACCATATGGCCAATATTCTCCAAGAATAGACATAGGTCCAGATTGGGATAAAATTCTTTTCATACCCTTCATTGCCTTATAGTCATAACCTTGTATATCAATTTTAATCAATCGAATATCAATCCCCTTATCGATGAGGTCATCTAAGCGAATGGACTGGATATCCACAATTCTACGCCCTTCACCAATATCATATGTTTGATGATCCACGTTCAAATCTTCAGAATAATACAGCTGGATCGTCTCATTGGTATCGCCTACAGCCACATGATGGAGTTCAACATTACTAAGTCCTCGCACATTATCATTTAATCTCTTAAAATTGAGTTCATCTGGTTCGAAAGCGATCACTTTGCCAGATGGGCCAACTATTTGAGAAAATAGCCGTGTATAATACCCAATATTGGCTCCAATATCTAAGACAACATCTCCAGATGTGAGATTTTTCTTAATGAAGGCAATCCGAGATCTATCACTAAATCTCTTATAAGCAAAATATAAGGGTCTATAGATGGGATAACTCCAATGAAATAGTAAGTTGAAAATTTTATAAACTATCATATGATAAAAAGTTCTCAAATCTATTTAATTATTCTTATTGAACTCCAATACGGCCTCAAATAAGAAAAAGGAAGAATAGAAATTTAGGCTAATTTCAAAGATGAGGTACTCTGTGAGATAGATTTTAGGAGATTATGAGAAGAAATCGCTAATGCTCAGAGTATGGCTGTCAGCTATAATTCCCTAGAGTCGCCACCTCCAAAGCCGCTATTATAAAACTCAGCGATTTCCCTTAAGTGAATTGATGTCCAAAGCTGACGAAGACTTGTCGTCTTAATATCAAGCTCAATAAGGGAGTGGATGTTGAAGTGGTATCTCTGATGGCGTATGGTAGTCCAGTTATAGTGCCACTATAGTGCGACAAGCAACAAGCCCCATGGCCTAATCTGGGGTTTAAATATCGTAAAGCTTCTCGAAGTAATCATATATGCCAAGCCCTATAGACGATCTGCCTACCAGAAACCAGACTAGGGACCAACCAGAATACTCACCATGAAATAAATCTGAACAGAGTGATTATAATAGTACTTTGAGAATTGACACTTTGACGGTGTGGACTTATTGACCATTCTTGATCTAAGTTATTTGGCAGTACTTATACTGATGAGCGAGATCAGCCCTTGAGGCATTAAGAAATTCTACACTAAGACGCACCTCAAGCAAAAAATAAAATACTTTATTGTTTTAGGAATTTGAGCTGAGAGATATGGCTATTCTATGCCCATGATCTAATAGACATTTTATGGTGTGTTTTTTATTCATTGACTCTGAATCGCTGATCATTTGGCTTCTCATGAGTAATGCCAATTAAACTATAAAATGTCGTATATCTGATATGAACTAAATCCAATATCTGCTTTGAAAATACTCGTCATAGCTAAGGCTATGACTCTGCCCAACCACTTTCGTGGCTCACTCATTTCGAGCATGGTCTTACTTGATTCGTCTATGACCAAATCACTTGTTCATGCCTTGATCTTGAATCTATTTCTTAAACCATTTTATACGACATGTCACAATTCAATTGGTATAAGTATAACTGCCTCACAATTTCTATCAATCAGTTCATTCATTATCTCACTATAATGGATGGATAAACGAGGTATTTGATTCCCACTAATCTTTACGCTCAATGTCTATTCAATCAAATCAGAGGACTCCTCGTACGCCTCACTCTGACCGACATAACTCAACGTGTCTCGCAAATGTGCGCTAATGCCAAAACTGCTCTTAGGGCATAGCTCGTGTTTTTTGCATAATTGTACTTGCTCTAATGAGGTCAGGACTTTCTTTCATTATTCTTGCTCTTGGAAAATGAGCCTATCGATTGTCCAAGAGTGTTTTGCCTGTAGCTCTTTGTTCATTGTATGACTCACTTCTTATATGCAATAGGACTTACCATATTACCCTGTTCTTCAATAAATGCTGTAAGATCTATTTCTATAACTCTCGAGGATGTACTTTACGATTTTTTGCGCTTCTATCTTTATTTCGGTTTGTTATCCTCGAGTTAGCCTTTCTTATGATTTCGTGCAATTGGTTATAGACACAGAAGAAGAGTACCTGAATGGATACGATAAATTTAACAACATATATGTATATCTTTGCTCACTATATCTAGAGAAGATTCTTCAATTTGGAATCATGAGGATTTTTCTACTACTTACCCAAGCTGAAAATACAAAAAAGATCATCTCATTAATGAAGTCTCATTTTAGTGTATAATAATATTAGAGTAAACTCTAATATTTACAAAAAATGATCAGGAGTATGATGGTGTATCATTAACTTTGCAATATCAAAACGTCAATGAGCGTTTCATGTTCGTCATTTTTAAACAAGCATCCAGTTTGAATCTAATTTATGAGTTATACTAAAGGGCTTACATTTTTAGGGCTCAAGATATTGTTAATAGCGTGTCTCACAACCTTGAGTAACAATAAGATTAGTGGTCAAGAATGTTCTGATCAGGCAGTGCAACTGACCTTGCCAGAAAGTTGGACTATTGAACCTGGAGAGCAGTTTTGTTTTAATGTTGAAGTTACCAATTTTAATAATATTGTTTTATTCTTTTTTGTAGTCAACTTCAACTCTACAGCAATACGTCTTGATAGTTGGGACCCCACAGTTAGTGGCCTAGCGGGATTTACAGCTGGAGATGTTACCATTCCTACTGCAAATGTTCCTGATGTCATCAGGATTTTGTGGTCTCACCCTAACTTAGATCCTTCAACTTTGCCACCTAATTCACCCCTGATTGAATTATGTTTCACAGCACTAGAAGGACCTGGTTCTGAGGGACAGATATTATTCAACGATACTGGTTTAGGAAGCCCTGCAGAGTTCTTAAGTGATGAAAATGTGTCATTCGCTCCCTGTAATCCTGACCCTAACTCTGGTAGAGTAATCATTGTGCCTCCTTTTAGCGATGAACCACAAGTTTTTGTTACTGGTCAATGTGGATCTGAAAGCGACTTAGCCGAGGGGGTTGTAGAATTGAAAGTCTTTTATGGTACACCACCTTATACAATTGTCAATCCCCCCCGTGACATCGTCGGAACAGGAAATCAAGATGTATTTATTTTTAACGAGCTTTCTCTAGGCACCCATACATTCTCAGTTATAGATGCTAATGGTCTGAGGAGTACAGATCTGACTATAGATATCACTCAAGATCCTGCTTTTATCATTGATCCATCAACTTTGAAAATCCCAAGCTGTCCATCAGATATAGATGGCCGTATCGAGGTAGATATTACTGGAGGTAGACCATTTTCTAATGGTGAATATTTCTTTGATTGGGGCACTGCCCAGATCGGGTTGGGACAAAATGAATTGAAAAATTTAAGCAATGGAAACTATACTGTAGTCGTCAAAGATTCTCTAGGCTGTAAGCAATCAGCTGACTTCGAATTATTAAGACTACCTATTACAATCGTAGAAAATAGCACCACAGATGCCTTGTGCGAAGGCCGCAACAATGGAATCATCAGTGTTTCGGCTAATGGTGGTGGCCCATTTGACAATGGGTATATATGGAATATTGAAAGAGTCGAAGAAGATGGAGCAATCACTCCGATAAACAATGCAAGCGATAGAGGATTTGATCAAGAATTCAGATTATTGGCATCAGGCTCCTATCGCATAACCGCAACTGATTCTGTAGATCGTTTTATGAATTGTCCCGCACAGGCAGAATTCATAATTGATGTTCAGACAGAGATAAGCTCAAGATTCTTGCCACTAGATGAAACAAACGATACGTGCTCTGATGATGAAGTAGAAGCAATATTAGTATTGAGTTCAACAAATGAGCCGATTAAAACACCCATGAATGTTCAGTTATTAGATTCATTAGGATCTATCGTTTATGACAATGTTACTGATGCATCTATGATTTCATTAGGATGTTTAGGGTCAGGGAGGTATACCTCGCTAATCTCAGATCCCGATGGATGCACCAATACACAAACAATCATATTAGAAGGCAAAACGATCATACTCGAGGATAGTACGCTCATGAATCCAAGCTGCAATGATAACAGAGATGGCTTCATTGCGTTAGATGTACGGTCAGACATGCCTCCTCTGAATTTTCAATGGTCTAATGGAGTTTCGGGCGAAGGTATAGATTCTATAGGCGGTTTAGCTGCTGGAAATTATGATGTCATTATAACAGATCAATCAGGATCACAACAGACGTTGCAGTTTGAATTATTTGATCCTGATCCCATAATGGTCACCCTTGGAATCAATGAAGATATTCCATGTCCCGGAGGATTAGGAAGCATCATCGCTACTGTTACTGAAGGGGATGGAAACTATACCTACTTGTGGTTACCTGATAGTATGTTGAGCAATAATTCTGTATTAGCCGATATCCCAGCAGGAGAGTATAGTGTGGTAGTTACTGATCTGAATGGCTGTGCAAGTGAAGCATCATGGACACTCATAGACAAAGTTGCTCCTCCTATAAACTTAACCAATATCAATCCTCCTGAATGTGTCGGCGGCAATACAGGTACGGCAGTATTAACCGTTACTGAATCTCAGGATTATTCAGAACCTTTCTTTTTTATAAGTTCATCAGGACTGCGAGGCAGTGTCAATAATTTTGCAGTAACCAATTTTCCAAGTGGTCCAGATAACTTTATCATTTTTGGTAATAACTTCTGTACGTTTGATACAATTTTCGTTGATGTGCCTGAGGCACAGACATTCTCATTAGATGAGGCAAATACGAGAATTACTGATATCGCATGTTATGGAGATTCAGGCAGAACTGGTGCTGTTGTAAGCCTCGCGATAGATGGGCCAAGTGACGTAGGCATCCTTTGGTTAGATGATGGGAGTATGAGTAATTCAAGAATTGGATTAGGAGCTGGGATATACCCTGTAGAGTTATCTAATGGGGCATGTGTCGTCGTGGATACTATTATAATTGATCAACCAGATTCTCTATCAATTAGTATCGATAGCCTGAATAGTGTTTTTGCCGGATGTAGTGGCGATAGCAGTACACAACTAGCCATTCAAGTAGGAGGAGGAACCCCTGGTTATAGTGTCATGTGGACAGATGAGGCTGGCCAAATCGTTGGTAATGATCTGACTGCTAGTAATTTATCTTCAGGTTTACATACTGTAGTTGTTAGAGATAGTAATAGTTGTGAAGTAGAATTTGAAATAGACCTAACCGAACCAGAGCCAGTTGTTGCTACAATAAGTAGTATTGTAGAACCATCATGTAATAATAACCAAGGCTTTGTAACTATCGGTGCAGCTTCTGGAGGCATAGGTGGACCCTATAGATATCAAATCAATACGGCTCCTGCCTTGTCTGTACAAGACACTGGATTTATAATTCCAGGAGATATTACAATTCGTGTTTTTGATCAAAATGGGTGTTTTTGGGATACCATGATTATGGTATCGCCTCCGACAGAGCTATCAGTCAATTTAGGAGCTGATCAAGAAATAGAATTAGGTCAATCTGCTACCATTAGAGCTTCTATCGACGGCCAAACTGCCATTGATACTATTTTGTGGTCACCACAAGAACTTGTAACATGTATAGTTAGCAATTGCTCTCAGGTATCTGCATCTCCTTCAAATAATGCGACAATCGCAGTAGAAGTAATTGACATCAATGGATGTAGTGCATTCGATGAACTCAATATCGATGTCTTAAAACGTAGGAGCAACATATATATTCCTAATGCATTCTCCCCCAGTTCCGCTGTTCCAGGCAACACCACATTTAAGGTTTTTGCGAATTCAGGAGTTGCTGTAGTCAACTTTATCAAAGTGTTTGACAGGTACGGCAACATGGTTCACTCAGAAGAAGGGTCGCAAGCTATTCCGCTATCGGGAGTAGGAAATTGGAATGGATACTTTAATAATGATACCTCTCGTCGGCTTGAGTCTGGAGTTTACATCTATGTGATTCAGTTTTCTTTCCTTGATGGCAGTGAACCCGAAATCAGAAGTGGTAATGTGAGCTTGTTTTGGTAGTTCAGATGTCTGAGAGTACGGTAAGTTTCAATTGAATGGTTCAGCATGCATGGCCTCATTGAATCTGAATACTAAAAGTCTTTGAAGCCTTATGGTCCAAAGACGACTCTGTAATAGATATAGAGACGAAAGTCCGCTTTTAGCGATTAGATTTTAAGCTTAGATCATGAAGCCTCATCATTGACTCCAGTCCTTTTCGGCCATTTTTGTAATACTGTGATGTCGACGGGCGCAAGGACGCCATTCTGCTACAAAGTGCTTGACTCGCAGTTAGTACATAATGGTTGCAAATGCAAAATGATTAACCATGGCTTCTAATTCCATAACCGCCTTTTTCTTATTTAAACTAGTCAAGCGTGGTAAGTGTTCTGCGTAAAATAATTGATTGTTAATCATTTCATATAGCGTAGAACCAAGACTTCTCGAATATTTAAAATGTGGATTTATCTCTCTGATTATGGCGGACAATTTTTCTACTAATTCCTTGTAAGGTAAAAAAAAGCCGTACTGGTTCTCCACGTCTATACTCGATATATGGTATGTCTTAGAGCTTTCTTTCATAATAATTTGAAAGAGTAATCTCTCATTAATATAATCAGTTAGCTGTGATTCTGTATTTGCGTGAATCATACAGTGTATGGCCCTTTGAAGCTTTTCGGTATTGTCTTTTATGTTGAGAATTTGCATGTCTATGAGATAGGTGACCCATTCCCAATACCAACAATTGAGGTAAACAAGTAGTAAATGCTTGTTTTCAAAGTATCTGTATATCGAGACTTCGGATGAAGACATTTTTTTGGCGAGCTTTCTGAAATTAAATGATTCAATACCGAGTTCATGTATAAGCTCTATAGCATTGGTGAGTAATCTCCTGCCATAATCAGAACTTTGTGGATCTCTGATAAATAATTTTCTAGGTAGCTCAAACCTCAATTTGAGTGACATATTCAGGCTTTTTATAAATATAGTAATATAGAAAGAAACAATTAGTGAGTGTTATCATTTATGTAAGTATTACTAACTATTTTGATTATTCTTACTATTAAAATTGTATAATTATGAAATTTGTCATTAGAAACCAAGCCAAAATTTCCAATAAGTATTTGCGGTTTGCAAAGTGGAAAATCAGAAAACTTAGCAAAAAATATGGCGAAATATTGTATTCTGAGATATACGTCAAACAAATCGCAAGTCGCCCTAAGATGTATGCTGTCACTGTAAGGATGGGTATCCCGGGTCCTGATATTATTGTATCGGGCCAATCTACTAATCTTAAAAAGCTGTGGTCACAGCTTTCTCAAAACATAAAACGACAACTATCCATTATATCCTCCAAAAAAACTAATAGGTCCTAAACCTATAGGAACATATGTATGGCTACTAAGTTAAAACACTCTCCTATCTGGCGATTCAAAAGATTACTTGCATTAGAAAAAGAAGATATTTCACAAGTCTATATCTATGCTTTTTTCAATGGTATAGTGAATCTGTCTTTGCCATTAGGCATACAAGCGATTGTCAATTTGATCCAAGGAGGACAGGTTACTACCTCTTGGTATGTCTTGGTCTCACTAGTCATAGTTGGGGTGGCACTTACAGGATTTTTGCAATTGCTCCAACTAAGGATAGTGGAAAATATATCTCAAAGAATCTTCAGCAACGCATCATTTGAGTTTGCACTTCGTATACCAAAGATTAAGTACGAGGCTTTTAGAAATTACTATGGTCCCGACTTAGCCAATCGATTTTTTGATACCTTGACGATACAAAAAGGACTCCCTAAAATTTTAATAGATTTTTCCTTGGGTATCTTTCAAGTAATAGTTGGCTTGATTGTGTTAAGCCTCTACCATCCTTTTTTCATAATATTCAGTGTTCTTTTGCTGATTGTAGTGTATCTAATAATTGCAGCAACAGGACCCAAAGGACTCAGCACAAGTTTACAAGAATCCACTGCTAAGTACAAGATTGCCTTTTGGTTAGAGGAGGTAGCGCGGAGCAAATTATCTTTTAAACTCGCCATTGATAATAAACTCAGTTTGATCAAGACTGATGAAAATGTGAATGACTACTTAAAGGCTAGAGAAAAACATTTTGGTGTGATCATTTCACAATCTGTGTACCTCATTATTTTTAAGGTGCTTGTAGCGGCAGGACTACTGATCACTGGTAGTATCTTAGTTTTTAATGAACAAATGAATATCGGGCAATTTGTTGCTGCGGAGATCATCATTATCCTGATTATCGCCTCAGTAGAAAAAATCATAAAGACAATAGAATCAATATATGATGTATTGACAGCTTTAGAAAAAATTGGTTTTGTCTTTGACAAGCCCATGGACCAATATGACGGTGTAACATTAAAGAGTTCAAATGACTCATTTTCGATAGCGGTAGAAAATCTCTCCTATAGATATGACCGTGCCGCAGCATCAAGTCTCCAAGATTTAAACTTCACTATTCCCTCTAATACCTCTGCATTTATTTGTGGGCCACCTAGCTCTGGCAAATCTACATTGATGAAATTGATCTCAGGCATCATAGACCCAACGGATGGAATCATTAAGTACAATGGTTTTCCATTGAAATCTTTAGACTTTGATACACTCAAAGAGGAAATAGGATTCTGCATCAGCAATAGTGAAATATTTCAAGGAACAATCCTAGATAACATCACATTGAGGCGAGATAGTGCAACACCCGAAAACATAAATCGGGCGTTAACCATTACGGGTCTCTCGCCATATCTAGCTCAAATGCCATTGGGTTTCAAAACAATTATAGATCCAGAAGGCAAAAAAATACCAACTAACATTCAAAAGAGAGTCCTCTTAGCAAGAGCAATAGCGAACAATCCAAGATTACTCATTTTGGAAGATCCACTAGACCATGTAAGATCAAACGAAAAGAAAGAATTGATTCATGCACTGACCAACACCTCAAATAGATGGCGAGTGATTGTTTCCTCAGTTGATGACCTATGGAGAAAACATCTTGATATGGTCATAGAACTCAATAAGGGTCAGATTAAGCCACATTAAATACAACTCATGCTCAATATTAGTCTGAATTCAGTTTCAAAACATCTTGATAAGAGTGAATATCAATCATATGATACACTCAAGGCGAGGTCGCATTCTAAGAGTCTACTCAAAGTATTGATCATGATGTCCTTGATCTTCCTGTTTGGTATGTTTTTGCCTTGGACCCAAAACATTAGATCTAATGGAACGGTCTCCACCTTGAATCCGTATGATAAGCCACAAAACATTCAAGCTCTCATAGGCGGACGGATTGAAAAATGGCATGTCACACAAGGCGATATCGTAAACATAGGAGATACTATTGTTAAGCTGACGGAGGCAAAGGCAGAATATTTCGATCCTCAACTCCTAGCGAATACCCATGAGCAGAGACTGGCCAAATTGCAATCAGCCATGGCATATACTGACAAAAGTAATTTTCTATCAGAACAATTGCTAACTCTGGACAGACTGCAGAACTCTAAACTGCAACAGTTAAACATCAAAAAAGAGCAAATTGATTTAGAATTAGAAATTGTGCGGCAAGAAAAAATTGCTGGTGAGACTTATCTCGAAAATACAAGAAACCAACTTGATAGAACGCAAGTCATGTATGATAAAGGCATTAAATCACTCACAGAGCTGGAGGCAAAACGATTATCCAATCGCGAAGCGGAAGCCAAATTGTTATCTATTGACAATAAACTTCTAAAGCTTAAAAATAACAAACTCAATATCATCCAAGAGGTACAATTAACAAAATCAGATTATGAGCAAAAGCAGGCTAAAATCGAATCAGAAATAAGTACGGCTCATTCATATAGATACACACTACTTGGAGAGTCAAATAAACTAAAATCAAAGGTCAATCAATTAGAAGAACGTCAAAAAGCTTTTGTGATCACTTCTCCTGTTTCGGGAAGAATCAATAGAATATTGAGGAATGGTATAGGAGAGTATGTTAAACCCCAAGACAACATAGCCACTATAGTCCCCGATAATTATCAAAAGGCAGTCGAGCTTTATATTGAGCCGATGGATATGCCACTTGTCCAACCAGGCAAAAAAGTCAGGATACAATTTGATGGTTGGCCAGCTATAGTGTTTAGTGGGTGGCCAGATAATTCCTTTGGAACTTTTGGCGGTCTAATATATAGTATAGATCATAACATAAGCGAAAATGGTAAGTACAGACTGTTAGTAATAGAGGACAATATCGAAAAACCTTGGCCAGACCTCATACGCATAGGGTCTGGTGCTCGTGGATTACTATTGCTCAACGATGTCAAGGTATATTATGAACTATGGCGAAAACTTAATGGTTTTCCACCAGATTTTTATAAACCAGAAGTTTCAAAAAAAGTAAAGAACAAAGTACCATTAAGAAAAATTAAATGAATGAAATTCTACTCAAGAAAACTCATAAAGCCTAGTGATCTTAATGCCAATAATACACTATTCGGTGGTGCCTTGCTCCGCTGGATAGACGAAGAGGCAGGGATATATGCCATGACCAAGCTCGATACAAAAAAATAGTGACAAAATTTATCTCAGAAATAAACTTTGTACACTCAGCGAAGCAAAGCGATGTCATAGAGATAGGATTGGCATTCACTTCTATCGGTAGAACCAGTATAACCTTCTCCTGCATGGTAAGAAACGTTTTTACTAAGAAAACCATCATATCAATCGAAAAACTAGTCTTCGTAAAAATAGATCAGCAAGAAAGACCTATACCACATGGCAAAACAATGAACAACCTTGGTTTTGACCCATCAACTGTTTCCTAGATGTTTAGACTTCTTATCATCCTGTTATTAGCCATATTGCCATTGATGCTTAGAGCCACAGATACGCTGACTCTTATTCAATTTCATGATATCGTTTTATCAAATCATCCACTTGCAAAAAGTGCTAAGCTATACAACGAAATCGCAGAATCATATCTGATCAAAGGAAGAGGCGCTTTAGATTCAAAGTTGTACGCTGACTATGATGGAAAGCAATTTAAAGATTTGAATTATTTCAGACGTTGGCATAGTGTGATTAAGATACCTAGCAAGTATCCTGTTGATTTTTCAATAGGATATGAAAACAATAGTGGTGATTTTCTGAACAATGACAGCAGCTTACCCAATAATGGATTGATCTACGGATCATTGAGTATTTCTGTCCTTAGAGGCCTTCTATTTGATGAGCAGCGTTTTGCGCTCAAGGAATCGCAATTGCTGGCGGATAAGAGTCAGATAGAAAAAGAACTTATCATAAGGCAAGTACTCGTCCAAAGCATGAATGCTTATGTGGAGTGGTCTGTGGCCCATGGTAGGATGCTTATAGCCAACTCTTATAGAGATCGAGTATTAGAGCGTCATAACTTCATCAGACAATTATATGAAAATGGAGACAGACCTGCCATAGATACAATAGAGTCAAGAATAAATCTTAATTCGGCAACAAAAATGATAATTACTGCAGCTAAAGACTTGCTAGTAAAGAAGCAAAAACTCAATTTGTTTCTATGGGATAACACTGGCGAACCAATGGTTTTGTTAGATGGAGTCTTACCTCAGAATATTACTGATATCACCGAGAGGCTCCTATCCGAATCCCTACTAATCTCACAAAATTGGAATACCGATCCTATCATAAGAAAGAAACAAATTGATATAGATCATATCACTCTTAGAAATAGACTTGAACAAGAACAGTTAAAACCCCAACTGGATATCAAGCTCAATACGATACATAACCTTGCTGAATCAGAATGGTCCTATAATTATAGAATCCAAGATTATAAATTGGGAGTATCCGTGGCGCTCCCTATTACCAATAGAAAGACCCGTGGTCAGATTAAATTGAACGAGGCTCTGATTGAGCAAAATAAATTAGATCAAGAGTACCATCAGTATAAGTTACAGAACTTGTACAACACGCTCTGGGAGTCTAGTCTATTATGTCAACAAGCTCTCAGTGTAAGTATCGAAAAAATCGAAAATAGCAAAATGCTATATTCGGCCGAGTTACTAAAGTTTGAGCTTGGAGAATCTTCAGTATTTCTTTTGAATAGTAGGGAAAGAAAATTACTTGAGGCTCAAAACGAGTATATCAAAAACCTTCGATCCTTAAGTTTTATTTATAATGAACTGTATTTCCTTAAGCTCGGTCAAGAAAAAAATAGTAATTGATAGAATCTCACAGAAATATCCTAACTAAATTCTTACAACTTTAACTAGATCACTCAGACATCGATTACTACAGAGCGAAATTGCTCCATCTCTTGCTATTCTGTAGCAGATACTAACAATTCATAAAGTGTACCATCCGTCATCTGACAGCCCTGTTGTAACATCTTATAGAGTTCGACTTCTCGTTTTGGATGATACGATTTGGAGCTACTATATATTTTAAGATCTGCCGGAGGATCGTTTTTAACTCTTTTAATATCCGCTTCTGTCGTCAAATCAATATTAGGTTCTTCAGTATCTACACCGACAAGCAATATTTGGCTCTCCTCACACTTAAATACCTTGATGGAGCTCTTGCTATAATGGGTCAAATATTGAATCCGTCTCAATATTTTTTCAAAAACTACATCACTAAATGAATCTATAAGCTTATTAGCCTTGTTTTCATCTTTCTTCAGATGGATCCATTCATCCGCTGGTATTCCATTAATTACCAAGAACTCAATAAACTCATGCTCTAAGCTTTCTAATTCCTCTACTGTTAGTATTCTATATTGTGCCACTAATCTCTATTAATTATTGACAAACTTAGCTGTTTTTAAACCCGTCGAAGTAACAAGTCATCTCCTCTAATCGTTAAGCCACATATGCGATTGAGTATAATCATTATTTTATTCTTTGTCTGTGCGTGTCATGATACTCCAGATCCTCTGTTTCAGCTAAATGTTGAAGCTGATTTTAATCTCTCTCCTGGACTCAATACGTTTGAGACATTTTATTTTCCAGTAGAAAGAGTAGCGACTAATTACTCCTTGCTGAGCAATGGGACAGACCCTGACGTCATTGAGTCTATACAAGCAAGTAGAGCCGTCATCACCGCCCCATTTATTGATTTTGATTGGAGCATCGTACGTGAGGTATCTGTCTGGGCCAGCTCAATTAGCGATCCTGAGTTAAGAGCAGAAATTTTTTATCAAAATAGGATCAATTTCAACGAACAAAATGAGTTACGACTATTTAGTTCTTTAACTGATGTAAAAGAAATTATGACAGAGAATGCTATTAATTTGGAGATCAGATTTAATTTTAGGAACATTACTCCAGCGGAGATACGTTGTAGGATAGAAATGAATTTTTTAGTCAATGGAACAGAGTAGCGAATTACATATCAAACAATATATGGTTGAATTTGAAGTGCCTCAGCTCACCGAATATTTGTTGCACATGATTCCTGATCAGAGAGATATCATTGATGAATTGATGATCAGAGGCAAAATGATTTCTTACTCACTATCTATGAATCGTGATAAGGTATGGTCACTAATATTAGCTCACAATGAGTCAGAACTCATACAAATCATTGACGAGTTGCCCATGACTCCATATATGGATTATGACTACAAGGAGCTGATGTTTCACAATACTGTTCATCTGATTCCTGCCATGTCCATGAATTGATCATATAACCAAGCTCAACCGCTCATATTATATCCTTGAGCGATCTTGTTCTTGAGGGGTTTTACTCTATTATCAGCCACGCTATTGGCTGATGTGTGCTGAGTACGTCCTGCATCAGTATCTATTGCTATTCTAATGTGTCCATATGTTAGCCTATACCAATTAAGAAAAGAAAAAATGAAGCCACATCATATGGTCTACTTGGTAGCTTAAGTAGACTCGTCCATCGAGATCATGAGGGATCATCAGCACTATCGATAATCAAAGTTTCATATAAATTCTACGCCTTCAAAATTACGATTTGAATAAGCTTATTAAAGATGCTACCTTTGCCGAGCTTTTCAAGAAAACCACTTATTGTTTAACAATTATTACTATGGCCTTAATAGGAAAGATTAGAAACAACATGTGGCTGGTGTTTATCATTATAGCACTTGCTACTTTGTCATTTATACTCATGGATGCAATGGGTCCAGGAGGAGGTGGCCCAAGCATGAATACTGCAGTAGGAGAAATCGCTGGACAAGAGGTCTCCAATACTGAGTTTGAATCTGCATATCGCGCACTTTTCAGAAATGCTCAAAATCCAAATGCAAATAGAGCAGCTCTCTGGAACTATTTCATAGAGCAAAAGATAGTGAATCAACAAGCTGATAAGCTTGGCCTCAATATTAGCTATGATGAATTAATGGATTTACAATTTGGAGCTAACTTGAGTCCGATAATATATCAAAACTTCATTAATCCGCAGACTGGACAATTAGATATAGCTCAATTGCAGCAAGTTAGAACTCAGATTGAAAGTGGTGAGCAGCTGAACCCTCAATTTGCCGAGTTTTGGAGAGAGCAAGAAAAACAAATTTTAAAATCTCAGCTACAGAATAAGATGGTTGGCTTAGCTCAGAAAGCCATATACACTCCTAATTGGATGGCAGAAGCCATGTATAATGAAGAGAATGGTACTGCGGATATGGCAGTAGTCAAAATACCATTTGACGCTATCGCAGCATCAGATATATCCGTATCAAATTCTGATATAAGTACTTATATCAATGATCGAAAGGACGAATTTGAAAGAAAAGAAGAGAATAGAGTATTATCGTTTGTCAAGATGGATGTCTTTCCCAATGCAGCAGATACCCTATTATGCAAGCAAAAAATCGAGGACGTGATTACTCGATTCGCAAGCACAGATAATGATTCGACATTTGTATTGACTAACAGTGGAATCTATTCTAACTATTATGCTAAGGCCGAAGAAATTGATGAATTCTATGCAGACAAACTAGAATCTTACCAAGCAGGGCAAGTTTATGGTCCTTATATACTTGGCAAAAGCTTTCAAGCGGTCAAATTGGTTGACAAGAAGATCATTCCTGATTCAGTACGTGCAAGTCATATATTGAAGAGAATTACTCCTGGAAACCTTACTCAAGCTCAAGAATCGGAAGCTCTTATCGATAGCTTATTAACCGTGGCTCAATCTGGAAGAGTATCATTTGATACGCTTGCAGTTAAGTATAGCGATGATATAACAACAAAAATAGATGGAGGAGATTTAGGATATTTTGCGCAGGGGACGATGGTTGGACCGTTTAATAAGACGGCATTTATAGATGGACAAGAAGGATCATACTATAAAGTAAGGACTCAATTTGGTTTTCACTTGATATATATAGAGGATCAGAAATATATAACTAGAGAGCCTAAGTACAAATTGGCTTATGTGAATGTTCCAATAGTGCCAAGTAAGGAATCTCAAAATGCTCTATATGAGAATATGGTAGATTTGGTCAGCGCACATCCCTACTTAGACGATTTGAAAGCTGCAGTTGATAACATTGGTAATCTTGTAGTTCAAACTTCTAATGCCCTCGTGCGCAATGATTATATCATTAATGGCTTAGCATCTGGATCAGTATCACGAGATATTGTGAAGTGGGCATTTGAGCCTACAACTTCAATTAATGATGTATCTGCGGTTGTTTATCAATTTCAAGATCCCATTTTATACTACAATAATAGCTATGTGGTAGTAGGATTGAGTGAGATTCAGGAATCAGGAATGCCATCAGCTGATGAAGTCAAAAGCCAAGTTGAATTTGCAGTATTGAACAAGTTGAAAGGAGAATCTATATTAGGGAGCTTATCTAATGATCTTAGTTCTGTAGCCAGTTCTTATGATTTAGAGATTGATACGTTGAGAGGTCTTAACAGACTCAATACCTTCGTGGTTGGCATAGGAAATGAACCAGAAGTTGTTGGGGCTGCGTTCAGCGAAGGTGGTGTGCAAAAAATATTAGGCAACAGCGGCGTATTCGTTGTAATGCCATTGACTAAAATGCCTGCTGGTGATGTGACTAATCTAGCATTCATCAAGTCTACAGTCGCACAGGGAGTTAAAGAGAGAGCTGCTACTGGATTGCTTAATGCACTAAGAGATAAAGTGGATATCAAGGATAATAGAAGTACATTCTATTAGCATGATCAAAAAAAAATAATTGATAATAATAAAACGACCAGTACAACGCTGGTCGTTTTTTAGTTTATGAAAGTATCACTATATATTTCGGTTGTCATATTGGCCTTCTGTGCTTGTGGTAGAGATGATCGCATAACCGTTGAGTATCCAGATACGGGAATAAAGGAAATTTATACCATCAACGAAGATTCACTTATTCATGGTGTAAAGATAGTTTATATGGATCATGGCCAATTGCTCTATTCTAAGAGCACCTATGACAATGGGCTGCTATCAGGTGATCGGTTTATATATCACCCTAATGGCGAGATCGAAATACATGAGCAGTATATTGATGATGTATTAGACGATACACTCAGAGTGTATTATGCGTCGGGTAATCTACAGCTAGCAATGAATTATGAGATGGGCGTTCTGAATGGTATGGTGACTAAATATTATGAGTCTGGTATTATAGAGGAGCAAGTATATTTTGAAAATAATCAGGAGCATGGACCATTCAGGGAGTATTATGCCAATGGAGAGATTCATTGGGAGGGTCATTACTTGAATGGAGAGCATGAATTTGGCTTACTTGTCGAGTATGATACCATTGGCGAACCTATCAAGCGCATGATGTGTGACAGTTTAGCAATTTGTAAGACAATTTGGACCAAAGAAAATAGTGATATTGTGGATTAATGCGTTTCTTATTTACAAGCTACATCATATTCACGTCAGTTTCTCTGATCGCTCAGTTAGGAGGGATAGGGACTTATGAGTTCTTGAATCTATCGCAAAGTGCCCGTATTTCTGCTTTAGGAGGATATGGATCCATGTTGAGAGATGACGATGTCAACATCGGCTTGGCTAATCCAGCGAGCCTCAACGCTAACACTTCTGATGCATTGGCGTTTAACCACAATTTCCATATTGCCGATATCAGTCATGGGTATATCACATATGGTTTTAATCTTGATTCATCTCAGCTCTCTCTAGCTATAGGAGCACAGTATGTATCATATGGTAAATTTATGAGGGTGGATTTTAGAGATCAGATGTCAGGTAGCTTCAACGCTGCAGAATATGCCTGCAGTATCAGTGCTGCCAAGCTCATAGCCTCCCGCTTGTCTATAGGCGCCACCCTTAAATTGGTCAGGAGTGATTTGGATCAGTATAATTCCTTCGGATTAGTATGGGATTTCGGCATTCAGTATCTGAAACCCGCCAATAGATCAGCTTGGTCATTTGTTATTAAGAATATTGGTGTGCAGTTAACTCAATTCAGTAATATGCAGGAATCAGTACCTATTAACATTCAGATTGGTTATGCTAAAAAGATGGAACACATACCTTTTAAATTTTTAGTGACGCTTAGAGATTTACAGCGATGGGATATAAGACAATCAGCATCGGTATCTGATGATCCGATATTTATTAATCAATCTAACTCTGCTACATCTAACTTTTCCAAGTTTACCGATAACCTATTCAGACATATGGTTATAGGAGGTGAGTTTATCTTGGGTCAACGAGACATGATTAGATTGCGATTTGCTTATAATCATCAACGAAATCAGGAACTAAAGAGTAGCGTTTTTAGGAGTTTTGGTGGATTTAGTTTTGGGATAGGAGTTAAAATCAAGAGATTTAGATTTGATTATGGGATTGGGAATTATCATTTATCTGGTGGTGTAAATCACTTAAGTCTCTTAGTTGATTTGTCTGATGACGGCCCTATATTCTGAAGCAACATGTCCAATGCCCAAATTGATTACAAGAAAGCTTTGAATAAGCTAGCTACAAATAAAAATCTGAAGCCATAAGGTTGTATTTCATAGGATATACCCTCAAATAAGGCTGTTTTGAGTGAAATATTCATCTTTTTTATGTCAGTCTATAGGTTGTGCAAAGCTTTCTTACAACATTTTACATATTTTTTAAGAACCTTTATGATAGGATTCTTCGTTTAGGTATTATTACACACGATTATGAAACGATTACTTGCGATATCTATATTCCTATTAATTGCATATTGTACAATTGCTCAAGATGTAGAAGTTCCTATTGACACCAAGACCAATCTGTGGAAGACTCTATCAAAAATCACCTATAAGAAGGAATATGATGAATTCCTAGGTTTTAAAATTGATAAACCCGTATTCGCTAAGTCTATTCAGGATATAGAGAACACCGAGGTAGAGGTTAAAGGTTATATCATCCCAGTAGAAGGATATAAGAGTCACACGGAGTTTATATTCTCAGCATATCCATATAATATGTGCTTCTTTTGTGGAGGTGCAGGACCAGAAACGGTTATGGAAGTAGAGAGCATAGTGCCTGTAGAGTACACCGCCGAACAAGTAACATTGGTAGGTAAGTTAAAACTCAATCCAGATGATATCAATCGATTGATGTATTTGTTGGTTGACGCTCGCCCTGTTGAGGAGCAGTAGGATTATGTTGCTTTCCAGCATTATTTTATTTAACAAAAGCGCAATATGCACATCATTATTAGTTGAATCTCTTTGACTACTGCATAAAAAATATCAACTTTAAGCATATCCTTATTTTTAAAGGACTCTAAAAATAAGAACATAAATCATCTAAATTATGAGTATTATCGAGTTAAAAGTGCCTGTAATCGGAGAGTCAATCACAGAAGTCACACTGTCTACGTGGTTGAAAGAAAACGGTTCCTATGTCAGATTGGATGAAGCCATATGTGAGTTTGAATCTGATAAAGCCACTTTGGAATTTCCTGCCGAAGCAGCAGGAACGTTGATATATGTGGCCGCAGAAGGAGATGATCTAGAAATTGGTGCCGTTGTGGCTAGAATTGATACCAGCAGCAATGATCAAGCTGCTCGTTCAGCGACAGATAGCCCAGACCCAGTAACACAATCACAGGTAGACTCCCCTACAGGAGCAATCAAAATGAGCAATACTGGGGAGATTAAGGAAATGAAAGTCCCTATCATCGGCGAATCCATAACAGAAGTAACATTATCAACATGGTTGAAGGAAGATGGAGCATTTGTTGAATTGGATGAGGCAATATGTGAATTTGAATCTGATAAGGCTACTTTAGAATTTCCAGCTGAGGCGGCAGGTATCTTGCACCATCAAGCCCAAGAGGGTGATGATCTAGCTATTGGGGCACTAGTTGCTAAAATAGAATTAGCGACCAAAAGTACTCAAGCATCAGTATCAGAAGATAAGCAAAATACAGTCGAAAAGCATAAAGATACTACTACCAGCTATGCTGCCAATCATCCATCACCATCTGCTGCTAAAATATTAGCTGAGAAAGGTATAGCTCCATCATCAATACAAGGAACTGGAGTCGGTGGTCGAATTACTAAACAGGACGCTGTATCTGCACAATTAGGCACCACAGATCAGCCAAGTGCTACATCCAATGTTTCTACAGAAGAGTTGAGTCCTGATCTCAAAGGATCGCCTATGAGTAGAACGACCAAACGCGAAAAAATGTCTCGAATGAGAAGAACCATCGCATCGAGATTGGTATCTGCCAAGAATGACTCGGCGATGTTAAGCACATTCAACGAGCTTGATATGACCAATATATTTGCACTTCGCAAAAAGTATCAAGAGAAGTTTGTTGAAAAGCACGGTATCAAGCTTGGATTTATGTCCTTATTCGCTAAGGCTTGTGCTCAAGTATTGATAGAAATGCCTCAAGTCAATGCTATCATTGACGGAGATCATCTGATCTATCATGACTATGCAGATATCTCGATTGCCATTTCTACACCTACGGGCTTAGTCGTTCCTCCAGTACATAATTGTGAGTCTCTAGATTTTCATGAGATCGAGTACAAAATTAAGGAATTGGCAGTTAAAGCCAGAGAAGGTAAGCTCACACTTGATGAAATGAGAGGTGGGACCTTCTCAATTACTAATGGAGGAATCTTTGGTTCCATGATGAGTACTCCGATTCTGAATAAACCGCAATCGGCCATATTGGGTATGCATACCATTAAGCAGCGACCTATAGCGGTTGATGGCAAAGTAGACATTAGGCCAATGATGTATTTGGCCCTATCATACGATCATCGAGTGATAGATGGGAGTTCTTCGGTAACATTCTTAGTGAAAGTCATAGAATTGTTAGAAGACCCTGTAAGACTCATGATGAATATCTAATGATCTGTCATGACATTACGAGAGTTTTTTGACATTTGTTCCAATCATCCTGAATTTATAGGGTTTTTCTTTGTTGCATTACCACTGACTGCATTCTTGGCGAGTATTTTTGGTAAGGGAGAAGGTCACCTATCGCCATGGAAGTATTTGTACACGGTCTTAGTCTATTGTGCGACTATACCTGGAATCTTTGCAGTCGTTTTGAATGTGTACTTATTCTTATTTGAACGGCAATCTATCATGGATAGTAATATGTACACTCAGATCTTTCCTATTATCGTGATGTTTTTCACCCTTTGGTTGATCAAGAGGAATGTATCATTTGACTATATCCCAGGATTTCACAAAATCTCTGGTTTGGTCATGGTGATCTTTGCAATCATTGCGGTGATGTGGTTGTTAGACCGCACCCAGATTTTTGCAGTGACTATTTTGCCGTTCCATTACGTCTTGTTGTTACTGGTTGGCCTACTCGCACTTACTCTATTGGGCCTTAAGAAATTGATGTAATGTCTGTTTGTATTCTATGACCCGTATTTATAATTGCGATCTTTGGAGCGATGTCATGTATGAACAAATCGGACAAACTCCAGCCTAACAACAGTTACCTTAGGCATGTAGGAGATATCATATTCGATTCGTCTATTGATGATCCTGATTTTACGCTTTGCAATGGCGAAGATCATATCATACAATACTTCAACAATTCATTAGGATTTGAATACGAAGGAGATAAGTTTGCAGTGCTACAAGAGTTTGATGAACGATTTGCGCCTATCTCAACAGGCACAGACTTATCAGGATATGTGAGAATTCGGTTTATTGTCAATTGTCAAGGGGATATAGGAAGATTTAGAACTATGACCTCTGATTTGAATTATAATCAGACCATCCTAAATCCAAAAATAGTTCAACAACTACTGAGCATTACCCAAGACCTGAATGGTTGGCAAATTAAATATAGCCAAGAAGGTCATGCTCTCGATTATTATCAACACCTCATATTTAGAATCCATGATGGTAACATAGAAGAAATACTCCCATGAATAATCAAGTCTACGTCAATTTCATCTGGCTAAGTTTCTTCCTTAACGTAGGATTTACTCAAGGTGTCAATTGCGAGATATTCAGATCTTCGGGACAAGCATCCAAGCATGCTGCTTGCTTGAAATGTGAAGAAACTCAGAATTACTATCAATTTAGTAAGAAATATCAGGAAATACTAGATGAGGCCATACAGCTCGATCCAGCCTACGACCCAGCTTATCGAATGAAGTCTGTGGCATATCTCAAAAGTGGTGATTTTATTACTTGGTATAAACTCATCAGTAAGGCTGTTTCTCTGAATCCTCAAGGACATTTAGGTGGTCGAGCTTGGTGCAGATATTCATTCTTTAGAGATTATCAAGGAGCGATAGATGATATAGAGCAATTATCCCGATTGATGTCTAGTGATATAGGTGGCTCATCTAACGGTCAGTATCATCTTCAATTTGTCAGAGCATTGTCTTATAAAGGACTTGGATCATTACAAAAAGCACTCGCCATTGTAGTCGATTTGTTATCAGATCCTGATTACTATGAGGGTACATTTGATAAGTATCATCTCGGTGTATTACAATATGAATTGGGTAATGATCAGGAATCGCTAGCCGCACTAAATGATCAGGCCAATGAGAGAAATTTTGCAGAAAATTGCTACTACTTGGGCCTCGTACATTTTAAACTTGGCAACATCGAAATAAGCAAAAAATACTTATCGGAAAGTCGTCAAAAATATGAAGCTGGTTTTAACATTTCAGAAAATTATAACCATATCATGGACAAGGTGTACCTACAAGATATAGTTAATCGCACCAATGAGCTTGTCCCAAAGGGGCAATGACATCACTCCAGTATGTAGTCTATATATGCCAATAATATGAGATATTATTCATACACAGTTGTCTCATTGAGTATTGTTTCCATGATCGACATACTCTAGCATTTAATACTAATTAATCGATAACTGTTAATCAATTGCCAACATAATTCATTAGTATAGTGGCCAAATCTGTTTTACTATGCGTTATGCTGTTTTGCTATTGAGTAGCTTGTATCTGACTAGTTTGTTAGCTCAGCCAGTCCCCGAGGCTCCTATTGTCTCTGAAGGGATCGGCCCTTTTGAACAATTGATCATTAGAGGGGCAACGCTCATCAATAGTACTGGTGCTCCTCCCATAGGTCCAGTTGATATCGTTATAGAGAACCATGTGATTAAGGATATCAAAATTGTCGGATATCCTGGTGTAGAGATAGATTCTAGTAAACGCCCCCAATTAATTGATGGAGCTTATGAGCTAGATGCCCATGGCTCTTATGTCTTGCCGGGATTTGTAGATATGCATGGCCATATCGGTGGACGGTGGCAAGGAGCTGGCGGAGAGTACGTCTTTAAACTGTGGATGTCGCATGGTATCACCACTATCAGGGATCCATCATGTGGCAATGGTCTTGATTGGGTATTAAAACATAAAAAACTCAGTGAAGAAGGAAAGATAACTGCACCACGTATAGAAGCTTACACAGCATTTGGGATGGGATCGGAGGAGCCTATTAGTACCGCTGAAATGGCTCGTGCATGGGTCAGAGATAATGCCAACAAGGGAGCAGATGGCATCAAATTCTTTGGATTACCTCCAGACTTATTTGCTGCTGCTTTAGAAGAAAATAAGAAATTGGGATTGCGCTCTGCTTGCCATCATGCTCAGATGGAGGTAGGCCGATGGAATGTCCTTCATTCTGCACGGGCAGGACTCACTTCTATGGAACATTGGTATGGGCTACCAGAAGCACTTTTTGAAGACAGAACCATTCAGGATTATCCATTAGACTACAACTATCAGAATGAGCAACATCGGTTTGGTGAAGCTGGAAGGCTATGGAAACAAGCAGCCAAGCCTTATACGGCTCATTGGGATCAGGTCATGAATGAGCTATTAGAATTGGACTTTACACTAGACCCTACTTTTAATATCTATGAGGCGAGTAGGGATCTACATAGAGCTCGCCGAGCCGAATGGCATGAGGACTATACGATACCTAGCCTATGGCA